>RPFO01000253.1:4438331-4455831 GCA_009746045.1 Mesostigma viride
GGAGATGCCAGCAGGACAACCAATTGTAAGGGAAAAGATGAACACAAAAAACACGTTTAGGCAGTTCAACGCAATCAAGTGACACCCAGCAAACTCACAAGGGTGCTAATAATCTGGTATTCCCCCGCACACACCATGTACTTATCTCTGCTGAAATTTTCGTGGGAGTGGCTATCTTTCTGCTGAATAGCACCCACCCACCCACCCACCCACCCACCCACCCACCCACCCACCCACCCACCCACCCACCCACCCACCCACCCACCCACCCACCCACCCACCCACCCACCACCCACCCACCCACCCACCCACCCACCCACCCACCCACCCACCCACCCACCCACCCACCCACCCACCCACCCACCCACCCACCCACCCACTCCACGCACTCCAAAACATCCTGAGGCCCCCCTCCACACATTGTCGAGCGTTCGCTCATTTACCAAACAGCTGTAGTCGCCCAACCAGCCATGCTTTGCGCAGATCCCATCCACTCCACGTAGAAACGCGTCCCAGTGCTGTGTAAGGGCATCCACCGCCCACCCCCATGGAGGTATCCACAAACGTGCCCCTCTCGCGAGAAGGCCACATTCTTCTTCCCAATCAAACTTCCATTCGTCCAACCAACAACAGCGCATGAACCCCACCACGCACGCCATGGCGAGCCATTTTCTAAGTTCTAACACTCAGCCTCTCTTATCACGTACCAAGTACCAACGCGCTTGTAACTGCTGGTCCATCACCACTATAACCACTACGCTTACCCACCAACAGATGGGCGTTCGACGACTGATCAGCACCCACCAGTTCCTTACAGCACGCTCCCTCACGATGCGCTCCGCCCTGAGCTCCCGCGCTTGCCCCCGCCAGAGCCGGAACCCCTGCGCAAGCGCCTTGAACTCCGCGTATGCCAGCATCTCCGGAGCGGTCCTGCCCGGCACGCCACCCAACCCATCCCCACCCGCGATCCCTGCTCCCATGGCCGCCACGCCACCGAATATCGACGGCCCACCCAGCATCGTGGCGCCGGCCCCAGGGTCACCAAGCCCCCCACCAGCACCTATGCCACCGGGAGCGCCGGGTGGGGGCATACGCAAGCTGTCATCAAACAGCGCGGTCCCGCTCCACGATCGGTCCTGTGGGAACTGATCCAGAGTGGCCCATCGTGTGCTGGCATCCGGCCCCCCCGCGACCCCCGCCGCCGCCGGCACGGGCCCCGCCCCTGGGAGCAAATCGCCCAAGTCTGGAAGCCCCCCCCCGGGCATCGTGAAATCCAACCCTGTCAGGCCCCTGTAATCGTAAACCCCCCCCCCACCCACCGGCAACTGCCCGTCCCTTTCTGCCGGCATCCGCAGCACGCTGGCATCGCGTGTGGGGCTGGCCATGCCGAGCCGCTCCACCCAGGGCTCTAGCGGCTCGACCAGCGAGGAGGGCTCCACATGGTCCGCGAGTCGGCGGCGGTGGATGCGCTCCTGGAGCAGCCCGCGCAGCGACCGCATGGAGCGGCGCAGCAGCGAGGACGAGTAGTGGGTGAAGGCGGCCAGTCGCCGCTGGTTGCACTGGTAATGGTGGGTTGTATTCCGTTGGCGGCGGTGGGGGTGGAATGAGTGGGATGGGTTAGGGTAGGGCCGTGGGGGGGGAAGGGGGCGGGGGGGCAGATTAACTAATTAATTAAGAACATACCTCCGTGGGGAGGATATGTAACACATAACCCTGAGAAGGGGCATATGGTTTTAAATACATTCTAGGCGACAACCTGCAGGTGGTGGGTGTAAACTGCCACCTACTCGGGGTGCACAACTGAGGTGTGCCTGCACCACCATGTATTCCAGCAGCTCTGGAAAGTTACGGGCATGGGGTGAGAGATGATCATGGCTAAGCAATGGCTTGGGCATGATGGCATCTCAGCAGAGAGTGGCTCTCTGCATTGGCAAAGCATGGCTGACTCGTAGCAGATGCAGTAAGGCTGCCCCATGGTCCAGAGCCCACAGTAAGGCTTGGAACACATTTAGAGGCGCCGCTTTGGGAGAATATAAAGGCCTCTCCCGGAGCCTGAGGGTTTTTAGGGGCATACCCAGGGTTAACCCACAACCCTGGGGGGGCAGATCGGAGAGGGATTTACAGGAAAAGTAAACCGGCCATGGGAGAAGCATATGTGGAAGCTGGTGAGGAGGCAGCCTGGGCAAGAAGATCCTCTCAGCCTACAAGGGGTCGCCCTCGTGAGACCTAGATAGGGGACACCTGGCATGCAAGGCAGCATTCCACCTGGCGGTTTGGGTGAGGTGGGGAAAATGCATATCACCAAGGCCGCCAAATGCCATGTGCGACCTAGCCGGGCATGGCCAGTGGCAGTGTGGAACCTGAACCTCTTGTCACCTCAAGCTTCTCACTTCCCTCCACCCTAGGCCCCTCGACTCCCACACCACAGAAGAACCAGGCATGCAAAACGGTGTCAGCAGGATGGGCACAAGGATGCACTTTGCACCGTGCACACACTCCACTTTGCAAAATGCACATCGCACATTGCACACCCTCGACATTGCAAAATGCACATTGCACAAGACATGGTCATGCACACGCGCATGTCATACATTACAGGCTCTCCTGGTCGGTCTTGCACCAGTGGCCGCACGGGTACGAACCGACCATATGCACACACATCAATCATCTTCTCACACACACACACACACACACGCACCAGGCACTCCTTGTCGAACTTGCGCCACCAGCTTGGCTCGTCCGCGTTGAGGCTGAGCTTGAGCAGGAAGCGGTAATAGAAGGTGTCGTCCGAGGGGGAGATGCCGTGGCGAGGAAGCACGCGGTTGTACGCCTGCAGCACGTGGTACAGGGTCACCTGGAGCGTGTGCGTGTGGGGGGGGGGAAGGGGGGGGGGGGGGAGGGGGGTTGAGGGGCCGCAGAGAGGGGAAAGGGGGAGGGGAAAGGGCGAGAAATCCAGGGGGGTTGAGGAGAGTGAGAGGCAAGAAAGCCTGACAGGTTTGGAAGAAGTGCAAGCCAGGAAAGAAAAAAAGATCAAGTGAACCTAGCAGGGAAGATCTCCCCACCTGTCCCTCCGAGCATCCACCTGTCCATCCCTTCATCCAGCCATTTCCTCCTCTATTCTCATACTCATCATTCCCATCATGCTTCATCTGGCCATCAGCGTGCCCAGCCACCAGCCTGCCCCGCCCAGATGAACCTTCCCATCCAAGAACCTCACCAAGGTAATCCACCAGCATATTATGGCGCTGCCCTAACTGTCTTATGCTGCAGCAATCTCTGCACTGGCAACTTTTTCACTTTGCAGCAACTTTCTGTACCGCCGCAGTTCTATTACTCTGGGCGAGCCATTTTACTCTTCTTCTACATCGCACGCACCTCCTTGGCCGGCCCCGACAGTCTTCTCATGGGTCCCCCGCCCTCCCCTCGCTCGTCCTGGCTGGACGCCGCGTGCTGGCCATCCTGCACCATCAGCTCGGCCTGCTGGAGAATCTCGGCCAGGAGACGGATATCTGCATAGAACAAACCGATCCGGATTCACACATTCACATGTACAAGCTTGAGGCTATTACATGCCATGCGGCTGGGAGGCAGGACGTAGTATGTAATCCGCTATCTAGTCCAAGCACAGCATCTATGTACGCTCCTAGAATGCTTCCCCCCCACCTCCCTCTCTCCCCCATACCTTGCTGCGTGTAGGGGCGCGGCGTGGGCAGCGCCTTGTACGTCTGGTACGCAAACTCGCGCGAGAGTGGGGACGAGGCGGTCATGAGCGAGTCAATCGCGTCCGACAGGGAGCCCAGGGACGAGTCCGTGCCTGTGCCCGCGCCTGCCCGCCGCTTGTGGTGTCGGGCAAGTGCCGCGGGCGACAAGCCGCGCGGCCGGGAACTGCTGCCACCCGCCTGCCCCTGCCGCCTGCTGGGTGCCATGGTCCAGAGCACGCCACAGGGAGTGTGGGGCGGGCAATACATTTCAAGCAAAAGTCAGATTTGTGCTGTGAAAAAGGACGTGGTGGACTGATTCTATGAAGTGTTTCATCAACAAAATGGGTGGCAGGCAACCCCAAAACCAACAAAGCTCATCACCATTGGATAGACTTGTTGAACATGTGACGACTCATAGTTGAAAGGGAGGCTATGGTGGGCGGGGGATGTGCAGGGGAGGGAACGGCAGAGGAGGAAAGTGAGCACAGCATGGGACAGGGGCTAGGGCGGGTGGGTGGTGGATTGGGGGGGCGAGAAATGGAAGGCAAGGATGGGGAAGAGGCGGGGGGGGGGGGGGGAGGAAAACATGAAATTAAGGCAAGGTCAAAAATGCATGGGGGACCGGGGCAGGTTGTAGACTGTCCACACAGAAATTCCAATTTGTTTTGGCACGAGATGAAATCAAGGCACGAGATGTATGCTGAGATGAAATCAAGGCAAAATCGGGTGCGGAAGCCCACCTGAAAACCACCCTGCAGCACCTACCTGGGTGCTTTGGACCGCGCGAGGGCGCGAGGGGACAAACCCCTGCGTGGGCTGGAACCACTGCCGGACAGCCACTTCCTCAGGAACTCCTCCGCCAGGTCGACGTAGGGCCCGGACAGGGTGGTCTGCGGTCGCAAGGGAGCATGGCAAGTAACGTAGCGATTGATTGACGCAGTGGCATGTGAAGATGATGGGAACTTTATTATAAGTCTTTCTATGATTTTATATCACAATGAAACACACAGCCAGTGGCTGCATGGGTTGCGCACGGGGGGACAGACGCTGGTCGCGGAGATGGAAAGAAAATGCCAGGAAACCAAAGGTCGAAAATAACTGGCAAAGTGTAGTTTCCGCTCCACTTCTGCGCAACCCCCTGGAAAAGTTTCCTGGAAAGTTACATAGCATCATGTAACATGCGATCTTCCCTCGTAGCTAAGGCAGAAAAAAGTGGAAGGGGGTCGACGGGGTGGGAGAGGATGGGGAGGAAGGAGGAAGGGGCACGATGGTAGGGAAACCAAACCTGCTGAAGCGTCCAGACGGGAAACAAGAGCACGAATCAGGCTCAACAGCCAGTCCCAACAGTAGTTTTTTCTTAAAATACCTATTTCTAGAAAAAAAAACTATTCCTGACGGAGCACATTGATGCCAGCAAGCAGGGAACATGCACAGGGCTGCGCATTACATGAGGAATTGCTGAGATCAGCAAGCAACTGCTGTTGAGAAAAACTGCTGGTCTCATCCGGGCTCGGTTGCAGTACAGAGAGAGCGCCATGCATCTGGCAGGCAGGGTCGACTGCACAAGTAGCTATTCTTGAGGAGTGCACGCAAGGAATGCCGAGGTTTGGGGGAATCTGGCTACAACGCAGCAGTGGAACATGGATCGCAATGCCTGAAAGGTTTTCATAAGGTGATAGATGCCCAGCTACGAATGCTATTGGCCTTGGCAATGAATTTACGAGCTATCGACATTGCCGTAAGAAAGCATGAGCGTCTCTGCTTCTTTTCGCGCAGGAACAATGGATAGCCGGCCGTTGGGTCTGGGCATTCCTGTCGGCCAATGCAGGTATTCCAGCTGCCTGTCTGGAAATCAATCTATGATTAAAACTCCGTACTAGCATACGAGCTAGCTCGTCCTTGTTCAAAAAAAGTGGTTACTTCTCTCTACCAGCCAAAATCCAAACGAGCATTGTGTGCTGGACTGTACTCGCAGTCAAAACAACAAAATGGCGGTAGAGGACACCTGGCGTGCCGATATCTTTCAGTCGCCTTCATACCAAATGTGCATTGTCGGCATTGAAGTCCAGATATTCTACAGATCCGCCGCTTTCCCACAGTTAGAAAGTTGATTATGTGTCCGATGTTAATAATGTCACTGTGGCACGCACCTGAGAGTCATAGCCGCTATGCGCAGACTTCGGCTTTGGTCGCGTGTAACCGCCGCTGCATTCAGTAAAAGCGTGGCATGAAACTCGAGATAATCAGCACGTGTGACTTACGACATGGTCGTGCTCGCCTCATTGTTGTTGGTAACATAACGGGCTCGTTATCCGCAACTGGCATTAAAGTTCGCGTGGGCATGCTGCCCGCTGTATAGTTCAGGAATGCATTTGATAACTGTTTCTTGTGCTCACAGCTTTTTTTTCCGACGAATGGATGGCACATAAATCGGCTATCAACCTCACCTGTTCCGGCTGCTCGGCGGGCGGGGGTAAGCATCGCGGCCGGTGCTTCCCCTGCTAAAGACTGTCATTTCCCTACGCACGACCCGTGATACACGCGGGGTGTACCACGCCCATGTCTAAAAAATCCCGATAAGTCTGCTGCAGTTACCATGGCATTTCAGAAAGGCCTCCTGAAGCTTACGTAATTCATCGCCCCATCGGAGCAACGGCATTGTTCAATCCAGCATCAGAGGTGAGCAAATATGGCCATTACTCGCACATGCCACGAAAATAACGGTCATGACGTTGGTCGATTTCCTCTGTCCTCAATCACCGTGCATTTTGCTGGATCGTGAGAGAGGCCGTCTGAACGTACGATTGCCCGTTGGGTCGCATCATATCGCATCGCGTCTGCTGGTAGCACGTGCGTTGTCCGTATCTGAAATGGTGCTCAGTGCTGCGCAGTCCGTCTTTCGTATTGGTTATTTGTACGGATCGCGCTACGACTACTTGGAAGCTCTTTCGCTCGTCCCTGCTCAGGAGTCAGGAGCGGTGGAGATGCCCGAAGCCTCGAAACCGTGGCGGAGTCCGTCACCGACTCACTGTGAACAGAAAACCAACCCGCGGCAAACATCAGCACGGTGAACACGTGGCCGCGTTCCCGCGCTCCGAGATCACCATGACCTACGTTTTTGTAGAACCTGGGAAAGCAACACGAAATGTATTTCCTAGGCACACGTCATCGCGGTAATTTAGCACGTAAACAGATTCCTAGCGATTCTTGGCTTTGCCATCGCCCGCCCTATTCGACTGCCTGTGTCTTGTTTGATTCAAAGGTGAATTTCGCCGGCCTCAGGGTTCGCATTTCATCTGCAGCGGTTCGGTCGCATTGACCAGCAGGCAACAGCAATAAATGAGCCAGGCCTGCACATTGCCTGTTTCTGCTGTGGGGCGGGTATGCCCGTTCCAGGCTCCCCCGCGATCTTTTCAAGTTTCCCGGGGACATCACCCCAGAGTGCCGCATTTCGGCGAGCAGATGCTCGATGCATTTTGCCTTGCACGGTGTGCGGTCAGTGCCGATTATCAACCACGAAAACGTCGATTGCACCTTAGCGCACGGTCGCCATCCGCTCTCGTGGAAATCGTCGCAGCGTCTTCTGCTTCTCAAGACGCCAAGGTTTCTGTGGACACCGGGGACCCGCTTTGGTACAGGAACAGTACGTTGGCCTTGCTACGTTAGCAATGCCCGCGACAATGAGGCATCTCGAGGAAATTCTACTATTTGAGTCTCTTGAATAATTACCTTGTCAGATTTAATATGTTAAAGTAGGGCGCTGTCAAAAATTGACTCTTCACTGTCTCCCTGCTGCTTTCTCGACGCCCCTGTCGCCCCATCATTAACGTAAGACAATAACGCGAATTGCGGCGTTCTGCTTGCCTAATCTGCAGAGGGCAAGCCGGAGCGTGTTGAAGAGCTTCCGTTGCGTGCCATACGGCGCCCACTGGGTCGCACGCGCGCCAACGACCCGGAGAAAGTGCAATGGCTCATGGGATCGATTGCTGAGATCGGTCTGCAGGAGCCGGTAAGACATTTTGGGACTGTTCTGCAGAAAACACTCATACAACTGTCATGATTCACTAATCCGTATGTTAAATTGCGGTCACCCTCGTGGAACGTAGCATGTGTGTAGCTCACGTCCATTTACAAAGCATTTGTTGGTGGTTTCTTGCTGTGAGGGGAGATGGGGTTGGAGACGGGCGTGGGCGTGGGGAGGTTGGCCCCGCGGAGGGGCATGGCTAAGACCGGCGGAAATTAGAGGTCACAGGCAGGCAGTTTCATCCCAGACAAATCTATGTAGGATGGCACACATCGGCCGGCAGTATGATCCAGATATGCATGGTCATGAATGGCATACAAACCGCAGTCATCAACGATGACAACTGTTTACGCGTAACGATGTCTGAATGATATGTTTTCGTGTATGCCAAGTAGCAGATGGCAATAGGGGGTGACAGGAGCATGGCTACCCGCCGTGATGCGCATCTTCGTAGGGCCTTGGTCCACATCCAATGCCAGGCAATGATGTTGGCTTTCTTGCAGCTTTTCTCGGGGTGGCGACAGGACTTCCCTTGCGGTGTATCTTGTCGTGTGGCTTGACAAGCAGAGTGACAAGGAAGAGAGGGGCAGGAAGAGAGGGGAAGGAAGTGGGGGCAGGAAGAGGGGGGCAGGAGGAGGGGGGCAGGAGGATGAGGGCAGGAGGAAGGGGGCAGGAGGAGGGGGGTTGGAGGACGCGACAAGGCTTCAGAGAGATGCCATAATAAATAACACATTGCTCATCTTCATTAATTCCTGGTAATGTATGCAAAGGTGAGAGGGGGCAGGGTGGGGGGAGAGTAGCAAGGATTTTCTTTTCACAGTGGCATGAAGCGCAGGATGTTGCTGGTGGTCCTCCTACGGCTGAAAGGGGCTGTTTTTCGCACTTGTTGTCCTTGGCAGCCGGCCAGGAGACTTCCCAAGGCACAGGCATGCCACTTTGTGAAACCGCGGGACAGAGATTTCACTGTTGCTTTCTGTTTAGCATCGTGGTTGCTTTCTGCAATTAGCACCATCCAACACCAGGCAGCCCCTGGCCTGCATGGACGCCATGTCCGCTGTACTGCTCGCACCAGCAGAGCTGCCTTGCAGTAGCTAGCTTCCCAAGGCAACCGTCCACCAGTTATAGTGACCAGTGTAGTGACCTGTGGGCTCTATGATATCACTTCGCAAGGCAACCACCCAACAGTGATAGTGACCAGTATGGTGACTTGTGACTTCCATGCTATCGCTTCGCAAGGCAACCACCCAACAGTGAGTGACCAGTATGGTGACCTGTGAGTTCCATGCTATCGCTTTGCAAGGCAACCGCCCAAGAGTGACAGTGACCAGTATGATGACCTGTGAGTTCCATGCTAGAGCTTCGCAAGGCAACCACCCAACAGTGATAGTGACCAGTATGGTGACCTGTGAGTTCCATGCTAGAGCTTCGCAATGCAATCCCCCCCCTTTTGGCCCATGTTGCCTGCCTTGGCGGACGGCTAGCTTCCAGTGCCCTTGTCTCAACAATGCTCTCTTGCTCCGGGGCGGCGTGTGTGGTGGCCGCGTGTGCGGACTGGTCTTGTGCTGGCACGCGCCTTGTAATGGCATCTCGTCTGGTGCACAGATTGACGTACTGGAGGTGGACGGCGTATACTACGGTGCGTGGGTGACTAAAGGTCACATGCAGCAGACTGAGTGACTATGGGCCCCTAGGCTTGCTCCCCTTGACCGCCTTTCTTGTTTTGCATTAAGTCTGGTGTATAGGCCTTTGCCCCTAAGTCTCCGTTGCTATGTCATACTCTTATTTAATCCACTGTAATGGGTTAGTGGCAGGGTTCCAAAGTGTCTCATGCGACAAGTTGTTTGGTGCTTCATCCTCTCCTTATATCAACCATGGCACGTCAGGGCATTAGATTTTAGAGTACTATACATAAAGCAAGTTTGTAATGCTCGGCATAATGCGTTTGGTTTTGTTTTTTCTGGTTGTTGGTCCCTTTGGGTGTGATTTACCTACTTGCACAGGTGAAATTTTTTTTTGGCGCGCAGGAGGGCCCCTTGCTTTACTGTTGTGCTGTGCTCTGGTTGCTAAGGGGGGTCCCACATAGGTTCTTGCCTTCTTGAATTTTTTTTGCCCCGTGCCTTGGTTGGTTTTACCGTTCTTCTCTTTAGTGGGTGGGTGCATACCCTGTGCTCCTAGGCGAAATAACATGAAACCTCAGAGTTTGTGCCAAACAGTACTCGCATTCTCATGTTTAGTAGGTCTCACATATTACGACCCCTTGATGTGCCACTTCATTCAGTTCCCTCAAGCTGCCAAACAAAGGTCTCTCGCTCCCCCCCCCCCCCCCCCCAGCGGGCTGCTAATACCATCCCCCCCTCCGTTGTATCACCTATGGGTCCAATCCTTGGGACAGGCTTCTCCGGCTGCCATCGGTATGAGGCGCACCAGCGACTGGGTATGGAGACCATCAAGTGCCGCGTGCGCAAGGCGACGCCAGAGGTGCTACGGTGCGTGCACACTTACCAATCGCCCACAAAAGGTAGCACTAGTCCTGAAGCCTGCTGCGGTGGGTAGCAGTGTGACTTCCAACATCTGGAGAATAAGAGAGGCAAGCCGCGCACCCGGAGAATGGGACTGTGATCAGGCGGTAATCATGGCTGCGCTTGTAGTTCTCGCTGCCGTGGCCCACATAGAGGGATACCCTAGGTGAAGCTGCAGACTGCAGTGAGGCTGCGGCGCTATCGCTCCCTACTCCCCGCTGCTTTCAATGTATCACATGATGATGTCACGTGATACTAAATGATAGTGACCCAGGGCTGTGGAGGCCGTTAGGCCATTTGAGGTCGCTAGGTGTCGATATCGATAATCGCATGCGCTTTGTTCACTTCAGTGGCTCCCCTATGGGATCCCACGGAATCTGAATCTACTTCGTTACTACATTTGTTACATAAAATTTGAATTTGTGGTATTCGGTGATCTGTTTTCTGCTTCCGATGGCCATTTGTGAACATAGACTCGCGTACTCTGCTGATGTGTTTTGTGGTTATTCCAACTCCCTTCTCTCTTTATATTCTACGCTACGGCTGGGTATCGCCTGCTTGGTTCGTTCTGCCATAGGCCCTTGTACTAAAGGCATCATTAGCCTATTAAATACTAATGCCCGGCACCCATATCTCATCGTTCCGGCTAGCTCTCCTTGCACCTCATATCGTGGTGTGAGTCAGTCCATGAGTTTATTCCCGCGTTCGTCCCCACGCCAGTAGCCGAGCAAAGGTATGCATGGTGGATCCAATGGCTGGTACGTCCTGCCTTACGGTGGCGTGAGGATGTCATCTACTCAGTCATTACCCCACCTCATAATAGGTTAACCTGTAAAGATACATCCGTTGGGCTGCCTTCATGCGCAGCAAAGGATTTTTCGCTAAATGCGTCTACCATGAAACCCCTTACCCATGCCTACTGGATCCAGCCGTATACTCGGACCCCGGATTGCAACCCCAAGCCCTGATTGCTGGGTGGATTGCCATTTCATCACTTTTTAGTTCACGTCTGGCAAACGTTGTGTGCCTGGCAGGTGCTTGGGGTCAGCCTGCACTTCGCTGTGGGGTATAGCTTGAATTCTCATGCTGCTCGCTCCATTCGTAGTGAGTGTCCCCACAACCATCTTAAATGAAATCTAACGCAGCACGCATGCCTTGTGGTTTCTGGTTGCGAAACTTATGCTCTCCCCTGACCCTTCCACTGCCCTGTGTTTCCTCCTGATTGTTTCCTCCTTGGGTGTGTGCAGGATGCACATGGCATGAGATCAAATCGATCCAGGTGTCGGATACCCATCGCTGCACGTGCATGCATGTACATATGTGCATGGACCGAGTTACATCTGCCCGCCCAAGGCAGGTGATACCCACAGTCATTAACCTTGCTCCCCAGCTCAGTATTGAAGAGGTAGTAGTGGTTCAGCTACAGCACTTGTTTCTCCTTCCTCAATATAACGACCTGCGCCCAGACGTCCATAAGAAGCCCTCCAAGGACCGCAAGCCCCTAATGGAGCCTCGCCATGGAGCCTGGTGGATGAAGACATCCCCCATTTTTGCAACAGCAACTTATACCTTTGGTCATATTTCATCATCACAAGACAAACGAAGCGGCTTGTGTGGTGGCAGGTGGAGTGCACACCTAATTGTCAATCATCCATGTCAGCTCCGCCTTACTTTTGGATCATTGATAGAGCATCATGCAACCGAATTCTTGCTGGGATATGCCATGCCCAGCCGCAGAGGCCGCCCTAGGCTTCAGACCACAAGCCATATATATCTGGCTGCTGGCGCCACCACATTTCAAGAGCAAATCGCTCTAGCCATGAGCTAACGTTCGAACTGTGTGTACACAGTTTACAACTTGGCCGTGTGCATGTTTCTTGGCACCAATAGGTGGGGGGATGATCGATGCAGATCCGATCTTTGTTCATATAGCTTATGTGCAGTTATCATATAATGATTTTACCATAATATTCTGTGACATGCCTCTGCGCATGACATGCAAGCACGTACTCCTCTAAGGTTGGCTACGGGTGCATGTTGAGTATCGTAATCTGTGTTTCCCTTGTCAAGAAACCATACGGTGTATAAGTAAAATCGAATGAAATAACAAGCAACATGCCCACATGAGCTGTGGAGTCAGTAAGGGATATTGTGTGCAGGCTACGCACGCCGGCAGCACAAACTTGCGGCACAGACTGTGAGCAGCATTAACATAAGCGTCTGTTGGCGGAGCGAGTCCAGGTCACTGACGTTGTATATCCGCAGTTCACACTCAGTAGTGTGTTTTCTACGCGGGCCTTCATGTGCTGGTTGACATGGCAGTCACCACGCCCGGCTCATGCACAAGCCCGGATGCGCACTGGCCCCCGTCCCGCAACGACTGGATAACCTCCTCTGCGGACGGCGCCGGCTGTGCTGGGGCCCCCAAGGGGAGCAGCTGGGCGAGCACTTTGTTTTGAGGCGGGTCATAGACCGAGTGCTGCACGCATGCGGGCACGGTGATGCCCAACTCTGCATTGTGGTATGACAGGATTTGCACGTGCATTGCGATCCGTTCGGAAGGAAGTGAGTTAGCAAGAGGTTGGCAAAAGAACTGCGAGTGCGCAGCAGGCAATATTCTATGTCCGATGCCTGCACACACGATCTTATTGCATACAATACAAGTGCCAGAAAGACGTTATTTTGCTTAGCTTATTTTTCTGGCAGCATGATCCCCCCCCCAGGGGTCAGGGGTCAACATCGCAAAGCTTGGTTGCACTCTATGCAAACTGGTCAAAAACATAAACAGATAGCTAGAAACCCCATCTTACGAGCCAGTGACCAAGCAGCACGCATCCGTGAACTTTGCCTTACCATCTGGCACTCCACATGACCCATTGAGCGCTACCTGTGTGCTGATTACCGTACCTGGGTGTGCCATGGCGTAGGAGCATGCCCGCAGCCGCTCCTGCGTCTCCAACAGCACGGGGTCCTGCGCCACCTCACCACGCTGTAGCATCTCCCAGGCAGGGACCACGTTGGAGGCGTCCATGAAGCGGTGCCTGCAAACGGAAGACAGTTGAAAGGGGGGGAAACGGCAGCAGTCCATTGTGAGGATGAATCGGAGGCATGTGTTGGACACGTCCAAGAACCCGTGCCTAAAAATTAAAATTCAAGTTCATGGTTATTAGTACAAAAATAAAGCCTGTGAACAGACAGTCGAAACGAACAAAGTGGCCAGTGTCCCTTGCGGAGTTGCGGTGCCCCACCCACTAGCACCCCAATGTGACGGATGCGTGCGGCCTAACAAGGAAACAACTGACAACAATAAATACATAAAAGCATGTTTGCTATCCCTACTGATTACATGGGCTTTACCCAGGCATGGTACGGGTGAACACATGCACAAACAGAACACTCACATCACATGCGCAAGAAGAACACTCACATGACGATGGTAAGTGACGCAAACGCGCCGAACCCGTGTTCCGCAAACGCCTGCATGACCACCGAGAGGCCGCCCGCCCGACGGACAAAGCGCCCCACCCATTGCAGCGCCAGCAGCAGGGCCCTGCGAGAGGGCGGCCCAGGGAGTTGACAACCAGAGAGGTTCCTAGAGATGAGATACGGCTTCATTAGGTAGCCCCCCTTGGCAACAACCAGAGAGGTTCCTAGAGATGAGATACGGCTTCATTAGGTAGCCCCCCTTGGCAACAACCAGAGAGGTTCCTAGAGATGAGATACGGCTTCATTAGGTAGCCCCCCTTGGCAACAACCAGAGAGGTTCCTAGAGATGAGATACGGCTTCATTAGGTAGCCCCCCTTGGCAACAACCAGAGAGGTTCCTAGAGATGAGATACGGCTTCATTAGGCAACCCGCCTTGGCAACAACCAGAGAGGTTCCTAGAGATGAGATACGGCTTCATTAGGCAACCCGCCTTGGCAATGTTAAGTTCAGGGGTGGCGAGCGGCGGGCAGTCTTTAAAAACAACGTTGAAAGTCGGGCATACCTGCCACCAGTGGGAATCTCAGGCAGCCTCAGTACGATGACTTGCTCCATCTCCATTTGTTTCCAACGTGGCAGGGCCAGACGGAGCACTCACGTGATGAGCCTGCCTGACCGTTATGTCTATCAGTCTAAGAGCGCAGAACCATGAGCACAGTATCGATCTCTGGCCCAATGTTGGAAGCCTAGGGGCCACGCACTCATTCACACGAGTTGATGGCATGCTGTAGGCACAATGATGGATACACACACACTGATGGATACACACACACACACACTGATGGATACAGTCCTCACGCCGTTCCTCCCAGCAGCTTGTAGACCAACAGGCTCCAATGGCAGAGGGCAAATCAACCACTTTACACGTAGACTGCGTCACGTGAGCATGCCCCCCACGTCTTCAGCCCCTGCACCCCACAGCTTCAGCCGCATCGAAAGGAAGACTGCAACCCGGTTAGCACCCAGTTATACAGCAGCCCCAAACACTCTGGGCGAATGCAGCGCATCGCAGCCCCACCCCGAAGAAGTCAGCGAGTAGAAGGACACTCCCGGCGTAGACGATCACCGATTATAGTGAGAAGAAACAAACCCAGATTGCCGCATTGCACAAGAAGCCAAGTAACAAAAAGAGCCCCCCACCTCGGCTGGGTCAGCAGTGCCCGGGCGATCTTGGCCACCAGGAACGGGAACGGCATGACTGCCGTGCCCAGATGCGTCATATAATAGTCCCTCGCCTCTATGTCCCTTGCATCACCGTCGTCCAGATACGGCACGAATCTCCGCTTGCCCACCACCGCGCCAAACACCGTGCGGTTGCACCGGAAGTCACCCATCTGCGTGGCGCCATAGGGAAGTCGGCACCCAGCCCCTTTCTCAATCTCCCGCCACACGCATTCCCCATGGTCGGACGCGACCGTGCCAAAATCAGCCGCCCAGCGGCGGTCATCCCCTTGGAAGGCGGCGGGCTGGAAGCTGAGCATGCGGAAGCCCGATCCCAGGTTGGCGGCGACAAAGGATGCTACCTGTGGGAGTGGGGAGGGGGGCGGGAGGGAGGAAGTGAGGGAGGGGCGGTTACACGTTGTGACGTCTGCTGTCGGCGGAGTCCAGGTTGGCGGCGGCAAAGGACGCCACCTGGGGGGGACAGTGTAGGGCGTAGTTAGGAGTTCATTTAGTGTTTTACTCTTCAATATCCTTCATTATTCAGATTTACTTACTAAACCAAAAAAGTTGTGATGGATATGTGTTGAGGTTACCGGTTGGAGTAGGATCCATAGGTGGACCAATCCTGATGGTCCTCATGACTGTGGCGTGAGGCATGGAGTGAGGTGGCTGACTGCCTGCCCTGGGCGCACTGTGCTGTGAGTGCCGTAAACTTATCCAGGTTCGTGTTCGCATGTACCTGGTATAAAACTCAAATAGATAGAAAGTAACAACGTGTATTCCAAACTGTAGCAAGAGACTAGCCATTGGTGAGATCCCCAGCAAAAAAATGTTTTCGGGCCCCCACGCTCGTATTTTTTTGTGAATAGAATGAGCTCCCCCGCAACCATGTTTCCCCAACACATTCTAGGTACTAGCCTTTTTGCGACGCGACGGGGCCACTGCCATGTGCAAGCCCAGGCACCGCGCCCACGCAACCGCGCCCAGGCAACCACGCCCAGGCAACCGCGCCCAGGCAACCGCGCCCAGGCAAACGAGGCCTGCACGCCTCCATGCGATTACCTCCCCCAGGCCTCTGGTACATACTAGAGCTGCGCAAGGCAACCCCCTGAATGCTTCCAAACCTTACAGACAGGCAGTCAAGTTATGACATGCCTGCCGCCGCCCTCACAAGGGGGGGTGGCCTAGGTTCTCTTAACATGTTCATAACGTGTTAACGTGTGTCCATCGTTTGCGAGTTCACAGCTCCGTGGCACCCTGCTAGGAGCACGCATTTGCTTACTTACGTTGTGCCACCGTCGGAAAATCTCATTACCTCCTCTTTTTAAAAAAATTCTGCTTCCTTAGTGGGTCTTACAAGAGTACTTAAGTCCCCCAGACTCCCCGGCACCGCTACATCCCAACGCACTGACACGCTGTGCTGTTGATAGATGCGCACCAGATAGCATGCCTTACTTGCTGACCTAATTAGTCAATAACAAGCTCACTCACCTCCCCCAGGTTCCCAGGCTGAACCGTCATGTTGTGCGCCACGTACGACCGCACGCCGTGCTCCGCTTCCAAGCGCCGGAAGGCGGCCAGCAGCTTCTCGCGGTAGGGCTGCAGCTCGGCTTCCGAGTTTGGCTGGGGGATGCCGCGACGACCCACCTGGGGAGTGGAGGGAAGAGGGAGGGGAAGGTGCCAGGGGGGCAGAGGGAAGGGCAGATGCCGTGGCAGCAGACCGCTTCCGACTGGTGAGGCTTAGAGGGGGGAGAGCAGCAGACCGTTGGCAACATACCGCCTGTGGCAAGTGGCTACAGACCGCTTGTACAAGCCATGGTAATAGCGAACCGGCAGCTTACAAGTTGACGTCCAACTGTCGACAGATCCTTCGTTATTCGGTCTCCCGTTCACTTTCCAAAAGTTTTTTTTCACACGTTTCAGGGTAATCTTTCACTTAATTGAAAACCCTACCCCACATCTACACTTTAAATCCATCGTGGTTGCCGGAACCAGCTTGGCTCGCCTACCTGCCTGTCTAGCCTGCCTGCCTGCCTGCCTGCCTGCCTGCCTGCCTGCCTGCCTGCCTGCCTGCCTGCCTGCCTGCCTGCCTGCCTGCCTGCCTGCCTGCCTGCCTGCCTGCCTGCCTGCCTGCCTGCCTGCCTGCCTGCCTGCCTGCCTGCCTGCCTGCCTGCCTGCCTGCCTGCCTGCCTGCCTGCCTGCCTGCCTGCCTCCCTGCCTCCCTGCCTGTATGTCTGTCTGTCTGCCAAGTGTGGATGCTGAGCAGGGAAGAATGGGTGAGCAGGGGAGGGAGAGAGGAAGACGGCCTAATTGTTTCCGTACAGTCGATGAATGAAAACGGGGTGTCAACTATGCGGAGCCCAGACATTTAAATAGCACTTGAGATTGCGCTGCGCTCCTGCATGCCTGAGGCATTACATAAAAGGTTCCAGTTGCTAGTAATACATAAGCCATACCGCATGAGCTACCACCACAGGGCACGCACCATGAACCGGTCAAAGTGGACCGCAAAGTCGAGCCGGTCAAATCTCCGCTTGCGCGTGGACGGGTCCACCGCCACCGCTTCCAGGTACTCGTAGTCAAAGTCGCCGTGGGAGAAGGACATGGGCAC
>RPFO01000253.1:4460831-4548331 GCA_009746045.1 Mesostigma viride
GGATCGGCTTCCCAGCTGTGTTCTTGGCAAAACTACGTCGTGCGTTTGGTTCGGCGTTTCGTGGCGTGGTGGTCGCCACTGCATTGCCAAAAGAATTATAATGGCGTGCACGCGCCACGACAGTTCCGTTCGCAGGCGGCTTCTCCTATGTTGTTGTTGTTGTTGTCATGATGATTCTGCTAGTCCTAGTTACTAATTTGTCCTCTAGTCCTCTTACTCCTCTAGTCCTCTAGTCCTCTAGTCCTCTAGTCCTCTAGTCCTCTAGTCCTCTAGTCCTCTAGTCCTCTAGTCCTCTAGTCCTCTACCGGTAGTCCTCTAGTCCTCTAGTCCTGTAGTCCTCTAGTCCTCTAGTCCTCTACTGTAGTCCTCTAGTCCTCTAGTCCTCTAGTCCTCTAGTCCTCTAGTCCTCTAGTCCTCTAGTCCTCTAGTCCTCTAGTCCTCTAGTCCTCTAGTCCTCTAGTCCTCTAGTCCTCTAGTCCTCTAGTCCTCTAGTCCTCTAGTCCTCTAGTCCTCTAGACTAGACTAGACTAGACTAGACTAGACTAGACTAGACTAGACTAGGGGACTAGACTAGAGGACTAGAGGACTAGACTAGAGGACTAGTGGACTAGAGGACTAGAGGACTAGAGGACTAGATACTAATGTGGCAATGGGTTGTGTCTGTGGTTCCGCTTACAGCAGCTACATAGTACGCGGCCAATCGAGAAGGGGTGGACTGACTGACCACCAATCCGCGCCAAGACAATTACCCGAAAGAGACAACTCCGTACTCTGCGCTGATTCACCCAAAGACGGTTGGACATGCAGAAAATATCTTATTTGTTTTTATGTACTGTTTTGACTTTCGGAGCTCGTCGAGTTGAGGAGTGTCCTGAGGACGACATACAGACTACAGTAGATGTTCTGAGTTCCAGCCCTGAACGACTAGTCTATCACATCACCCGCGCGAACGCCGAACGCGAATATCGGCGCGGTAAAAAATAATTAACATCGCGCCATCTGGGCCGCTCGCGGGCACTCGCGGCCTAGGCATCAGTGGAAAAGATTGCAGAAACTGGATACCGAAGGCGCAGGCAAGCAGGCCATGGTCAACTCATAGGCATGCGACCTCGGTAGCGCAGCACCGGCATTCCGTTTTTCTGCTGCAATACATGCCTTGCATTGTAACATGACGTTTTAGAATGCAAGTCTGAGTCATTTGTCCACGGTTCCAGGCACAGGGTAAAAGAGCCATTGTAGTTTTGGGGAAACGGAAACAGGATTCAAAGGGCGGCCTGGTATTTAATGCGAAAACATGGCGTCGACTCTATATGACTTCCTCATCGGCATCCTGCTCGGCTTATTTGCAGCTTGGGCGCTTCTTCGTGCCAAGTTTCACAAGAAGCTTAGCTACCTGCGAAATGCGAAAGCGATGGCGATAATGACAGAAGTAGCTGCGAGTGCAGACATGCTGAAGAAAGTTCTAGGCTTCACACCAAGGTGAGTTTCGATCACGCTTTCTGAGGAGTATTTCACACCAGCGTTGCTATTTCCTCGCAGCAGTTTGTCGTTGGCATGTTCAGTGACGTTTCCCGGGCATGTTTTATACGGAGGGCTTGATTGGAAAGTGTACCTTCGGCGTTGTTTTCGGAAGATGGTTCTGATTTGGCCAGGGTTTCGTGGGATCTTCTTGTACAAACTTGGCGTTTTCGGCAGCTGGGTTGCTTACCCGGAATGGGAAAAGGCGCGGTTTGTTAACGGCATAATCGCGGAGTTGTGGCCCTACGTTGACAAGTGGTGCCAGCGAGATCTGGTTCCCATGCTGGAGGGCATATTCGCCTACTACAAGCCCGACTTCATCACGTCCATCAAAATCCCTAAGTTCGAGCTCGGGAAAGTGCCCGCGATGGTCACGGGCATGAAGGTATGCGCTAGGCTGGCCGCCACACTGCTGACTCACAGCAACAAAGGGATGTTAGTGTCATGTCATTATTCTTCAGGCAAGGCATTTGCAAGCGCTATCTTCATGATGTAGTAGTACTATATGAAGTAACTAGCTCTTTTTGAAGTAGTACTATATTAATAGAACAGTATGTAGAACTTAATAATGCGGTACTACATGGATTAGTAGTGCATGAAGTAGTACGGTATTTCGCATGCACATAACTCGTCACAGACTAAGTTGTGGGATTAGGATTCACATATTGAAGATAAGTGTTCGTATCAAACTTTCACTAGGATAGGCCTTGCTTTAAGGTTCAAGGTTATATGTAGGTAGAATGTTTTACATGATGATTTAGCTTTAGCATGATGATATCCACGTTTTGCACTATGATGAAGTGTTCACTACTGCTCCCAGTGTAAACTTACCCGCCGTTTGTCTCGTTGATAAATGTTAAACCCCCCCTGTAGCCTTGCATGGATGTGCTTCCCTGGACATACGAACGAACCTTGAAAGCATTGCTGCCTGGGAAATTCATCAATATACATATCAACTCCCGATGGCCTACAGCGTTGCAAGAAGGGGGTTCTGTCCGTACTGGTTGGCATGTGTACCCACCCCACCCTTTCTCGCCCGTTCCCTTTTCTGAAAGAATCCCTGTGGTGGTTTCCCGCGCCCAGCAACGAAATTTACGGAACCCATTTCGCCACCTTGTGCCAATGCCGATGTACGTGTGGCCTTGCATGATTATGCTTGCCACATGCAAGATGCTTCCCCACGTGCAACTAGGACTTCATCTTTCCTTACTCCCTGCTTCGATACCCCTATACCCCTGTCACCTAGATAATGAATAGGATCATGACTAGAGTAATGAATAGGCGCGCTGCCCGCATGAATATGATTCCCTACCCTACACAGCCGACCCGATCTACCAACCTTTACCGCACCGCTGCCTGGGAAACTGCCCAAACCCGATGCCTACACCAAACCCTTTGGCCCGTGCTACTCTCACCTCTCCCCCCCCCCCCCCCTTTCAAATCCCCTGATAATCCCCATCAAAATTCCACCCAGTGCTTCCCCACGCCCGCCGACGAGGTCATCCTGGAGATGGATATCAAGTTCATCGGCGACCCCCAAGTCACCATGACTGTCTCCAAGGGCCCGCTCTCCATGTCCACCGGGTTCACGGACGTCCAGTTCTTTGCGCGCGTGCGCGTGATCCTCAAGCCCCTGACCGACCGCGTTCCCTGGTTCTCCGCGCTGTCACTGTCGTTCATGGAGCCCCCCGAGATGAAGTACGACCTGACAGGGTCCGCCAACATGGTCGACGCGATCCCCGGCTGCAACAGCATCGTCGACGACCTCATCACAAAGGTCCTGAAATGGGTCATGGTGTGGCCGTTCCGCGTCATCACCCCCATCCTCGAACGGACCGACGGCGGCGGGTGGGATTACTCGTTCCTCCAGCCGCGGGTCCAGGGCGTGGTCGAGGTCCACGTGGTCGACGCCTACGACGTCATCGACATGGACGTGGGCGGTGGCGCTGATGTCAGCGTCAAGCTCACGCTGATCGGCACCTCAGGCCCAATGGTCTTCAAGACCAAGAAGGTCGCGACCAAGAAGGGCGCGTGCGTAATCAACGAGAAGCACTCGTTCAACGTCGTCGAGCCGACCAGCCAGGTGATCCGCTGCAAGCTGGTCGACATCGACTTCGGGTCCGACGACAAGATCGGGTTGGGGCAGATCCCGCTTCAGCGCGCGGGGGAGAACCCGTACGTTCCGATCGAGCAAGTCATCGACATCAAGAAGGACGACCGCGTGAACGCGAGGCTCCGCGTGATCCTTACCTACCGCCCGCTCCTGCGCCAGCATGGGGCCGAGGGCGTTGACCCCTCGGCCGAGCAGGGCGAAGGTGCCGCTGCGACGTCACCGCAAGACGGCAAAGAGCCACCGGCCTCCCGCCGAACAAGCCTCTCCCTTGCCCCTGCCACCCCATTACCCCCATTCCCCGCCCCAGAAAAGCACCCAGGAGGGGCCGCTGGGATAGCTGGGGGGGGGGCGTCGCCCCTGGGCACAGCAGGTCAAGCCGTCGTCCCCCCCGCGATGGCCGCGATGGCCCCGGGGAACGGCCCCCAAAGCAACGCCGGCGGTGACAATACACGGAATATTGTGGGTAGCACGGCCGGCAAGCCCGCGGCCCCGCTCCCTCCGAGCGCCACCGCGGCATCGGTGACGGATGCAGCACCGAAAGCGAGGACTGGCATGGCGGCCGCGGGCTCGCCACCCTCCACGGGTGTTAATTCTGCCCTCCCCACCTCTGCTCCCGCAGGCCGCTCCGCGAACGCTACGTCTGGCCGCGTCCACACGGGTGGCATGCTGTACTGTAAAGTGGTGAACGCGGCCGTCTCGGCGCGGAGGTCAAAGTCGCTGTACGTGGTCGCTGAGGTGGACGGCGTCAAGGGTGCCCGAAAGACGGGGATCAAGCACGGGCGGGAGGCCAAGTGGGACATGGACTGGGAGGTGCGTGGATAGCAATAATGTGATTTATAGTATTAATGGTGTGTCAATTACTGTGGTACTATGATCTATGGTAGTAATAACAAGAATATGGTCTGTAGTAGGGATAGCGTGTCAATTTATGTGGTAGGGCGTGACTATGTGAGCGCCCCATGTGCGCGCGCAGGTGACGCTATTGGCGAGAAACTGGACCACCGTAGCAGAAAGGTACCTTTGGGCGAATTAATTAATTTTTTGCCCAAAATGTATCAGATTCCGACCTTTTGACCCCTATCTTCCATTTTGGGACCATGGTTTGGCTTTGTAATGGCAGATCCTGACTGCCCTCGCCGAGATCTATCGATTGCGCTACTTAAACTTGAGATCAGAGCCCCCCACCTCCCACTTGCCATACTTGACTTGAGCTTACTTGGCGTAAGAGAATGACGTAAGAGCCGTTTTTGCCAGTCTCGTAACAAGACTATCACCTGGTCGGAAACCGACCTTCGACTACCCGAGGGCAGATTTGGAATTCCCTTTGAGAGATCTGTCGATTGCACTAGTCAAATTTAATTTTGGGGTTGATCTACGAGACCCCGTTTCTTTGCGTAGTCCAGTTTCTCGCCTATAGCGTCAAGTGCGTGGGCGGGGGGGGGGGGGAAGGGGAAGGGGGGAAAGGGGGAAGGGGGGAAGGGGGGGGAAGGGGACGGGGGGGGAGACGGGGGGAAGACGGGGGGAAGACGGGGGGAAGACGGGGGGGAGACGGGGGGGAGACGGGGGGAAGACGGGGGGGAGACGGGGGGGAGACGGGGGGAAGACGGGGGGAAGACGAGGGGAGAGGGGGGGGGGGGGGCGCGGGGGGCGGGCGCGGGGGGGCGGGCATTTGTATGCTATGCGCGCAGATAAATGTCCCGTGACATTTGCTTTCGATTGGCAGCTCGTTTACTTAGTCAGCCTTTGTGCCAACCGCGAACCATCAGTTGGCACTGTTGAGGTTTGGTTTTACCTCCCACAGATCTTCGTACCTGTTTTCTAGTTGATAAATATGCTGTAGTGAATGTGGCATATATGGTTTATTATATTTGGTTTCATAGATCTTCGCACCTGCTTGTACACGGACCTCTTTAACACATTTCCATGTGTTGGTAACGGCTTCTCACGTATTCTAGTACATTCTCTACATCTGCTTGTTGTCTCATTAATGTTATCCGAGATTAACTACCCACATTACGACATAATCCATGTCAAGTAGGGCATCCTCACACAAAGGTTTGCACCGACACACACATTGGTTTGCACCGACGCTGACGTCTGATCACGCGTCGCTTGCGGGTGACAAGTTCAGGAGCTGGACATGACCATCATGGTGGTCAGGATTGTGCTAGTGTGGCACACACATCCTCACGTTTATCTCTCATTTGTACTTGATGTATATCCTCCTCACATCTCTCTCCCATTTGTACATATTGCTTATCCTGTTTCCGTCCATCCCCTATTCGCAAATTTATCCTCACATTCATCCCCCATGTTTTACACCTGTTTTAGCCTCCTCGCATCCATCTCCTATTGGTAATGTTATCCTCCTCACATTCATCTCCCATTTGTACATGCTGTCACGATTTTCCAGATTTCTGGCCTCCGCTGGTTGTCTGATTGATCATGTTGTCTCATGGATAATGTCATCCTCCTCACGCATGGGTTTGCATGGACTCTGACATTGCACGCCATCCCACGCTCTGTGCGATTGTGCGATCGCAGGAGCTGGACTTCACCATTGTGGGCGCTGCGGATGGCAAGCGGCTGGCGGTCAAGCTGATGGACCGCGACTGGTTCACTTCGGATGGCCTCATGGGCAGCGTCTCGTTGATGCTGGACCCCGTGCTGCAGAAGGGGACGCACACGGAGACGCTCAAGCTGCAGAACGGGCGCGATGGCGAGATGACCCTGGCGCTGCGCTGGCTTCCTTATTAGTTTATATCCTGTATGCAGAGAGTGGGGCCTGGATCTCGCCATTACTTGGCTTTCTCAGCCAATTCCTGGTCCACACGGGCAGGAGAAAGGAACAAACCCCTGTGGGAAAAGCCTCTTAGCACGGGTCGGCGCACGGTTACACAGATAGTGGGGCCGGAAGTCGCCTGGTTTGTCCTGTCGTTCCTAAAACAGTTCCCAGTGATCCTGGAAGTGGATAACTGCTGTGGATTCCCGAGCCGGCCAAGGCTATTGGTGCTGTTGAGGGGCGTCGCAATTCGAATGCCCATCTTTTCTGAGCCTTTCCCCTTGGATCGCAGCCGGGAAGAACATAGCCTGGTCGGGCCCAACCAGGCAATAGTTTTCCCGGCAGGAATGTGGAATACCCGGTTGGGAAACAGACTGGACCGGTTACAGGAGGGGATCAGGTACTTAATTTCATTTGTAATCTCCATCGGCGCAGGCCAGCCCACAATATTTTTCCAACCGGACCTGATTTCCGCCCATGTGGACCAGGCCTAAGTCTGACTTTAATTAATTAATTAATTAATTAGGAACATAACTCCGTTGGGAGTATATGTGGCACATAGCCCAGAGAGGGGGCATTGAATTGAATTGAATTGAATTGTAACATAACTCCGTTGGGAGTATATGTAGCACATAGCCCAGAGAGGGGGCATATGAGCCTATAATACATTCTAAGCTACTTCCTGCAAGGGTGGGAATGTAAACAACACTTGCTCTAGGTGCACTAGGGCACCTGCACCACCCAGAGTCTCGGGCAACTCCCAGCTAAGGGGAGCCCGTCATAGGTGGGGAAGATCAACATAGCTATACAAGAGCTAGGGCATGGCTTCTCATGGCCAACCCAGCACATTTCCGATCACGCAAATTCCGGCCACGAGGTAGCCATGGCTGTCGGAGCTCATAACTTTCACGTTTGAGCACCGAATTTAGCCGTGAATATCACTATCGCTTCGTCTTTCTAAGACGCACATGCTGATATAATTTTCCGAATCTAAAACGCAATATATGGCGAACAAACGCGCCTCGACGCAACGCAGCCTGGCGGCTGCGCTCGGCAATGAAAATACGGCTGCAGCTCCGGCTGCAGCTTCGCCATCAGGTCCGGCAGGCGGCGATGACAGTCGTGCACTGGTCGTCCCGCAACCCCCCGGGCTTAACGCCTCGCCATCTGCATCGCCTGACCCCAAGCGCACCCGCCCAGCCGACGACACAGGAGGGTCTACACGCCCCCCAGAACCGAGCTTTCGGCCCCGGCCTTTCAAGGTCGCAGATTACGACTGGGCCACCATTTCTCCGACCGATGCTATGCGCTGCATCTTCTTCGGGGATTACGCTTCGCTTTCCGACCTGTGCCTCCATCTCCACTCCCTCAATCGCCTCCTCGCCCCGGACGGCAGCCGCTGGGGCAACATCTACCAGCTGATCGGCGGCTTCCGCCCCCATCTCCAGCACGCCATCCTCAACTCCCTCCTCCAGCGCTCTGACGGCGAGATCTGGGCTCCACCCCTTTCCGTCCCCACCCTCCGCTCCATCCTCACGGAAGCCTTTCAGCAGCACGTGACCCCCCTTGCTGCCGACACAGCAGCAATCGGCGGCACGCTGACTGCTGAACTTCCTCACATTTCCACCGCCGCCGCCTCCACCTCCACTGCCATTTCCGCCTCCACTGCCGACATCAAAGCCCAGCTCCTCGACCTCGACCAACGCCTTCAAGCCACCGCCAACGCCCTTGAGAGCTTGCATGACACCGCTGGCCTCACCGCCCAGGCGGTGAAGGACATCGCCGCCCAGCCGGCGCCTGCTGGCTCGGCCGGCGATGCTCCCTCCACCTGGGCGGAGCACACCACCTCCACCACCTCCACCATCTCGGCACAACTCAAGCAACAAGCCCTCGACCTTCGCGAGGAAGCCGACATCGCCCGGCGCAGCCACAATGTCATCGTCAAGCACTTCGACCAGCAGGCAGGTGAGACCTCCACGAGCCTTCTTGAGGCATTTAAGCGCGCCATTCTTGCCCCCATGTTACTCACTGGTGAGCTGGACATGTCGGCTGTCCGCCTCCCCCGCGCGCGGGGGAAGGCTGGCCCGGCACCCGTGCTCCTCACCTTTAAGTACATGGCGGACAAGCTGGCGTTCCTTACATGCCGCAAGAAGCTCTCGGAGACTCGCTTCACGCTGGACGACGACTTGACCCTGGCCCAGCAACAGCGGCGACGCGAGCTATGGCCGACCTACCTTCAGCTCCGGCAGAGCGCAAGGGGGAAGCCGGTATACTGGAGGGGGGCGGTCATCCACGTTGACCACAAGCCCTGGCAGCCCCCTCCTGCCACCTCAGACTAGGAATAAATATACCAGTAGTGTAGATTAGTAAGGCTTAGCCTAGCATGTGGCCCACGCGCATGTGCGCCCATAATGGCCCCCATGGATGTTGCCTTCCGAATTTAGCCAAGCCATGCCTATAATGGGACCCCCATGGATGTTGCATTAAGATTTTAGCCATGCTATGCCATGCAGAGAGATGCTCTCTGTCGAGAAGCCATGTCCTAGCTCTTGTATAGCCATGATGATCTTCCTCCCCCGTGCCAGGATCCCCCCCTTAGGCGGGTTGAACCTGAGACAGCATGGTGGTGCGGGTGCCCTGGTGCACCTAGAGCACGGGTAGCTTACATTCCCACCCTTGCATGAAGTAGCCTAGGATGTATTAAAAGCCATCTGCCCCTTCTCAGGGCTATGTGCTACATTGACTCCCAACGGAGTGATGTTGATAATTAATTAATTAATTAATGGCTTCTCAGCAGAGAGTGACTCCCTGCATGGGCACTGCAATTAATGAAATAAAGCTAGGCATCATCTGGAGTGTGGCTCATCATAGGCACACATGCACATGACTAAAATGCTAGGCCTCAGCTGGTATAGTGCCTGTAGTAGGCGGGCATGTACAAGGCCACTGTCTAACTATTCTACACTACTGCTGCTGTATTCCCCTAGGCTGGGGCGTCTGGGGTCGCTGGGGCCGCGGTGGTCGAGGGGGTCGCGTGCCAGGGCTTGTGGCCGACGTAGATGGCCGCCCCCTTCCAGTACACCGGCTGGCCCGCCTTGGTCTGCCGGAGCTGGAGGTAGGTCGGCCGTAGCTCCCGTCGCCATCGTTGCCGGCTGCGCCGGGGTGATCAAGTTATCGTCCACGGTGAAGGGAGTGTTCTCGAGCCGCTTGCATGCGGCGTCGGAGAAACGAAATCTTGTCCGCTGGGCTCTCAAAGATGAGAAGAAGCGGAGGCGCCCCTGCCTTAATACCCCACGCGCGGGGTCCGAGGCGGTGGGCGGTCAGCTTAATCTCACCAAGGAGGCCCATGCGTGCAAGGATTTTGCTCTCAAACGCACGTGCAAGCTTCTCGGAATTCTCACCTTCCTCCATGTCGAAGTTCTTGAGGATGGCGTTGAGGCTGCGCTTGGCGAGCTCGGCCTCCTCGCGGAGGTCAAGCGTCTGCCGTTGGAGCTGGGCTGCGACGGCGGAGGTGGTGGAGGCGGTATGTTGCTTGAGTTAAGCATGTCCGCCCAGGTCGTGATGGGAGGAGCATCGCCGGCCACCTGCAGGAGCTGGCTTGGCGGCAATGTCCTTCACCACCTGGGCGGTGAGGCCTGCGGTGTTCTGCAGGACCTCGATAGCGATGGCATTGTCCTTAAGACGCTGGTCGATGTCTCGGAGCTGGGCGGTGATGGCGTCGGAGGAGGGGCCGAGGGGGTGGTGGCCGTGGAGGAGGCGAGGAGGGTGGAGGTGGCGGTGGAGATCAGCACCACGGTGAGGAGCTCAGCAGCCAGCGTGCCCGGCACATTGCCGCCACATCTGTGGCAAGCGGGGTCACGTGCTGCTCGAAAGCTTCCTTAAGGAGGGCGCGGATGGAGGATTCGGTCAAGGTGGTGGTGATGGGCTTGGGGGGCCAAAGCTCCCCGATGGAGCGTCCAAGGAGGGAGAAGAGGGCGTATATCTACAGCCGGGGGCGGGGGGCGGTGAAGATGTACTCGTATGGGCGCTGCTGCTGGCGAGCATCAACGAGACGACCCTGATGGAAGAGCTGCTTGCACAGTTCAACTGTAAGCGAGGCGGTTGATCCCTGGGCAGAACACGTAGCTCAGGATGCAGTCTTCAGTGAGCTTGTCAAAAAAGCCGGGTTGGCTGGCGTCAAAGTCGTCAAAAATCGGCTCGGCAGGGCGACTGCGCTTGGGTTCAAGCGACGCTGCTGGCGAGGCGAGCCCGAGAGGGGCCGGGCTGGGCGACCACTAGAGCTTGGCTAGTGGCGCCGCTGCCTTCTGGGCCGGTGGGCGAAGCTGCAGCCGGAGCTGCAGACGTATTTTCATTGCCCGAGCGCAGCCGCCAGGCTGCGTTGCGTCGAGAGCCGTTTGCTCATCGTATATTGCGTAATAGCTTCGGAAAATTATATCAGCATGTGCGTCGTAGAAAGACGCGTCGACTGTGATATTCACCGCTAAATTCGGTGCTCAAACGCCGAAAGTTATCAGGAGCTCCGCCATCAGCTGGCCATGGCTACCTCGTGGCTCGTGGAAGGGATATGTCTGACTTGAGCTATGAGTCTGACTTTAGCTAACACTAATAAGTCGGTACTTGTTAGATAGGTAGGTGTTAGATCCCCGAGTCTGAAGGGTGGAGCCTGAATGTCGCCAGTTTATCCATGCCCTTAGTTGGTTTTCTTGCATAGTGAACACAGCCTCGCAAACCACAGTAGAGTAGCTATGAACTATAGTCGGTCACTGTCCCAGTTTTGTTTAGGGTCAGCAAATGGCATTATGCAACTGCGAGAGGTGGCGCATTTCTTGCGTGATGTACGACTGTACCAAATATGCATGCGGCGGTTTCATAGGGGACTGGAGCAAGGCCAAGAAATTAACGTCCAGCAACTTGTAGGCAAAAGCAGACGAAATATGAAGTCTCAGCACGCCCCAGCTGTCCGCAAGCGCCACAAAGGATCTGTACTAGCTCCCACACGAGACCCCTCTGCTGCGTTCAGATCACGGCCCTGTAACCGCCCGCATCCGCCTGCGCTTCCCCTCGCACTCCTGTAGACGCGTGGCCCCACCTGATTTGCGCAAAGCCGCAAGCTACAGTTGCTTGAGAAATCTGACGAAGCTAGCTCTGGAGGGTTTCCCCGCGACAAGCTCGCCCACGGGTAAGCGCGCCGCGCGCGGAGGCGTTCGTCGACACGCTGGACCTCGCGGGATGCCAGACCCAGCTGACCGCCGCCGGCCCGGCTGCCGCCCTCCGGCACCTCGCTGGCAAGCTGCCCGCAGCTGGGACCCCACAGCCAGCATCGGCTCCCTGCCGTCATCCAGCTAGGCCACTCAGGCAAGCCCTGCGTGACAACCGCGCCCCCGCGCCCGCTATGACTCCCTCAAGGCGGAATACCACTCGGCCATCCGGCAGGCGACCGCCGAACGGGAGGACCTCCACATCCGCGAGTACTTTAATTACCCACTGGGGTATGGCAATTAAGGCTGTATCGATCCTGTCTCGGTCATAGTCTTTGAACAACAAACGATGCAAGACTTCAACAAGAGTCGTGATGAAATCGACACAATAAGAACAAAGACGTACGCCGGGAAAAACGATGCAACTAGCTGACTAAGAACAACACCTATTTTGCTGTGTGGGAAAGGAGACTGAGAATAACGGGGTAGCGAATAAAAGGAATCTGCTGATATTTAGGATCCTTGCGCTTATCAAGGAGACAACCAGCACAGGCCAGAAATCATAGACAGCCGTACACCAGCCCTTCTTGTTATGGGTATAATGTTTAGATCGAGGTAATTGCAACTAGTATCCTTCATTAATTAATTAATTAATGAGGAACATAACTCCGTTGGGAGTATATGTAGCACATGCATAGCCCTTGAGGTCCTGGTCCTCACGGTGCTCACGTATGGCGCCGAGGCATGGACACTCGATCCCACCCACACTGGCTGAGCTAAGCTCAACGGCACAGTTTACAGGATGCTCCGACAGGTCCTTAACGTAGGGTTTTCCAAGCGCCCATCATTAGAGTCTTTGTATCATGGTATGCCTCGTATTTCGGACGAGCTAGATTAGTTAGGCAGCGTAGGATAGCATTTGTAGGACACCTTGCTCGCACCTGGCAGCCAGGTCGACACCGCCCTTGGTCTGGCAGGCCCCCACTCCCCAGCGGCTTGGCCAGCCAGGGCGGCACATTCTGACCTGGCCTGGCCCCATGCAAGGGCATTCCCAAAAGGGTAGGGAGACCTGTCCCGAACTACACCCAGATGTTGCTGGACGACCTATAGTGGTCCCAGCCCAGTTTGAACACCGCATCCACTCTCTCTCCCTTCTTTGGACCGCCATGCAGGACAAGACGCGGTGGCAGAAGATTGTCAAGGCTCACACGCCCAACCCTGTGGGCAAGCCACCTCCCCCCAAGAGGAGGAGGCGTTTTGATGAGTAGGGTAGTTAGGCTTTTCTAGACTAGATAGCTTAGAGTTAGGTTAGCTCGATTACGCGGCTTCCTCCACTCCACCCACCCACCATGGAATATGTGCTACATGATCTCCCAACGGAGGCATGTTCTAATTTAATTTAATTTAATTTAACAGCCCTTGAGAAGGGCCGGCATATGGCCTATAATACATTCTAAGCTACTTCCTGCAAGGGTGGGATTGTAAACGACACTTGCTCTACTAGAGGTGCACGTACCAGGGCATCTCATTCTCTAGGTGCATCAGGGCACCCCCCAGAGTCTCGGGCAACACCTGCAGTTAAATAATTAATTAATTAATTAATTAAAATCATAGCTCCGTGGGGAGCATATGTAACACATAGCCCTGAGAACGGGGCATCTATGGTCCGGATTCTCCCGATTTCTGGCCTGCGCTGGTTGTCTCTTTGATCTATGGGTTTGTAATACAATCAGGGCGACAACGTACCTGCAGGTGTAGGATGTACAACTATCACCTGCTCTGGGTGCACAAGGTGCACCTGCACCGCCATGATGGTTCATGCCTCCTAAACAAGCACAAGCACCCAAGGCGGCTTGAGGAGAGGGCCTAGAAGGCTTGCATGACATATGGGGTGGAAGGTATGTGGCTAGGCTATGGCTGGTGTACACATAGTGGCTGATTTCGATAGTACCGGCTACGCCCCCTTCGAGAGAAGGTTTCAGCCGTGTTCAGCCCGTCTCACGGTGCGAGACTGAACAAGTCTCGCGTGCAGACACGTGTGTAGTACTCCTACACACAGATCTCGAGTGATTTATCTAGTACCAAATCCGAAAGGCTTGCATCACTCCCCGGACAGGAGAAATTTTGCGGATGACTGTAGGTGTAAGTTGGCGATGCCATGGTAACCGGAGACGTCCGTCCTATTGTCAGCAAAATTTGGTGCGAGAGGTCCCCAGTTCGATTCAGGTCGGATTCATTTGTAGATCGCGTTTTCCGCGTTTTCCGCGGCCCGGCACTGAACGCAAAGGTTTTCACCTTTGCGGAGTGTCTGATCAGAACATAGTGGCATCTCAGCAGAGAGTAACTCCCTGCTTAGGCATAGCATGGCTAAATGCTGACTGCAACATCCATGGGAGGTCAGTCCCATTATTGTAGGCATGGCGTAGCTAAATACTGAAGGCATCATCCATGGGGGCCATTATGGGCCACATGCATGCGAGGAATCCACCTTCCTCCTCCACCTCCAAGAAACCATCTCACAGCACGTGACGCCCCTAGCTGCAGATGTGGCAGCTGTGGGTCGCACGCTGGCTGCTGAACTCCCCACCATCCCCACCGCCACCGCCACCCTCCTCGCCTCCACCCCCCCCCCTCCGCCTCCACCGACTCCATCACCGCCCAGCTCCGCGACATTGACCAACGTCTTAAGGATAATGCCATCGCTATCGAGGTCCTGCAGAACACCGCGGGCCTCACCGCCCAGGCGGTGAAGGACATTGCCGCCAAGCCAGCCTCTGCTGGCCTGGCCGGCGATGCTCCTCCCATCACGACCTGGGCGGACATGCTTAAGCAGCACACCACCTCCACCACCTCCGCCGTCGCAGCCCAGCTCCAGCGGCAGACGCTTGACCTCCGCGAGGAGGCCGAGCTTGCCAAGCGCAGCCAGCGTCATTGTCAAGAACCTCGACATGGAGGAAGGTGAGAATTCCGAGAAGCTTGCACGTGCGTTTGAGAGAGAAATTCTTAGTCGCATGGGCCTTACTGGTGAGATCGACCTGGTCGCCCACCGCCTTCCCCGCGCGCGGGGTAAGGCAGGGCCGCCCCCGCTCCTTCTCACCTTTAAGACCCCAGCGGACAAGATTTCTTTTCTCCGACGCCGCAAGCGGCTCGAGAAGACTCTCTTCACCCTTGACGACGACTTGACCCTGGCGCAGCAACAACGGCGACGGGAGCTATGGCCGACCTACCTCCAGCTCCGGCAGACCAAGGCGGGGCAGCCGGTGTACTGGAAGGGGGCGGCCATCTACGTCGGCCACAAGCCCTGGCAGGCGACCCCCGCGGCCCCCACGACTCCAGACGCCCCAGCTTAGGGGAATACAGCAGTAGTAGTGTAGACTAGATAGACCGTGGCCATGTACATGTACGCCTCCTAGAGGCACTATCCTAGCTAAGCCACGCGCTTTATTTAATCATGTACATGTGTGCCTATGATGCGCCACACTCCAGATGATGCCTAGCTTTATTTAGTTATGTTGTGCCCATGCAGGGAGGAACTCTCTGCTGAGACGCCATGCCCTAGCTTCTTTGTATAGCTATGCTGATCTTCCCCCCCATGACAGGCTCCCCCTTCGCTGGGCATAGCTTGAAGATCATGGGGATGCAAGTGCCCTGGTGCACCTCGAGCAAGGGTCCTTTACATCCCCACCCTTGCAGGAAGTAGCTTAGGATGTATGATAGGCCATATGCCCCCTCTCAAGGGCTATGTGCTACATATACTCCCAACGGAGTTATGTTACAATTCAATTCAATTCAATGCATGCGAGGCTAAGCCTGACTAATCTACACTACTGGTATATGTTCCCTAGTCTGAGGTGGCAGGAGGGGACTGCCAGGGCTTGTGGTCAACGTGGATGACCGCCCCCCTCCAGTATATACCGGCTTCCCCCTGCAGCTAAGGGGAGCCCGTCATAGGGGGGGAAGATCAGCATAGCTATACAAGAGCTAGAATCCTTATTCCCAGTATCCTTCATCGTGAGCTTTAATGTGAGGGACGCTTGCGGTTAGATATGCCAGGCAGACCAGCTGTGATATACAAATGGGTTGCGAAATCAGGGTTTTCGATAGCAATGACGTCATCAATGTATCGACATGTGTGGAAAAAACGCCTTATGAGAACATTGATCATCATTTGAGGCAATGAGATATCTCCATGAATGCAAGCTCATAAGTGTATAGACTAGAGGTTTTTAATTTTTTACTTCTTTGAATTGAATTGAATTGAATTGTAACATAACTCCGTTGGGAGTATATGTAGCACATAGCCCAGAGAAGGGGCATATGGCCTATCATACATTCTAGGCTACTTCATGCAAGGGTGGGAATGTAAGCTACCCCTGCTCTAGGTGCACCAGGGCACCTGCACCCTCATGGTCTATCACGCTATGCCCGGGTAAGGGGGGAGCATGCCTGTGAGGGAGGAAGATCATCATGGCTATACAAGAGCTAGGACATGGCTTCTCGACAGAGAGCATCTCTCTGCATGGCATAGCATGGCTCAATTCTTAATGCAACATCCATGGGGGTCCCGTTATAGGCAGGGCTTGGCTAAATTCTGTAGACAACATCCATGGGGGCCATTATGGGCGCACATGCGCGTGGGCCACATGCTAGGCTAAGCCTTACTAATCTACACTACTGGTATATTTATTCCTAGTCTGAGGTGGCAGGAGGGGGCTGCCAGGGCTTGTGGTCAACGTGGATGACCGCCCCCCTCCAGTATACCGGCTTCCCCCTTGCGCTCTGCCGGAGCTGAAGGTAGGTCGGCCATAGCTCGCGTCGCCGCTGTTGCTGGGCCAGGGTCAAGTCGTCGTCCAGCGTGAAGCGAGTCCTCGAGAGCTTCTTGCGGCATTTAAGGAACGACAGCTTGTCCGTCATGTACTTAAAGGTGAGGAGCACGGGTGCCGGGCCAGCCTTCCCCCGCGCGCGGGGGAGGCGGACAGCCGACATGTCCAGCTCACCAGTAAGTAGCATGGGGGCAAGAATGTCGCGCTTAAATGCCTCAAGAAGGCTCGTGGAGGTCTCACCTGCCGGCTGGTCGAAGTGCTTGACGATGACATTGTGGCTGCGCCGGGCGATGTCGGTTTCCTCGCGAAGGTCGAGGGCTTGTTGCTTGAGTTGTGCCGAGATGGTGGAGGTGGTGGAGGTGGTGTGCTGCTTAAGCAAGTCCGCCCAGGTGGAGGGAACATCACTGGCCGGGCCAGCAGGTGCCGGCTGGGCAGCGATTTCCTGCACCGCTTGGGCGGTGAGGCCGGCGGTGTCATGCAAGCTCTCAAGGGCGGTGGCGGTGGCTTGAAGGCGTTGGTCGAGGTCGAGGAGCTGGGCTTTGATGTCGGCAGTGAAGGCGGAAACGGCGGTGGAGGTGGAGGCGGCGGCGGTGGAAATGTGAGGAAGTTCAGCAGTCAGCGTGCCGCCGATTGCTGTCAATCATTCGAGATCTGTGTGTGTAGGAGTACTACACACGTGTCCACTCGAGACTTGTGTGTGTGTGTGTTCCCTATCAACCTTTCTTGTTACCCTCTGTCTCCCTCCCGGCAGGTCTACCTAGAGATCAGTAGCCACGCGGCTCCCGCGGCCTTCGCGTCTTTCCTCTCAGACAACTACCGCCGTCCTTCCACGGCGTTGGATCGCCATGCGTCCAGGCATACTTGTCTCAGTTCACATCAGGTAGACTAGCTGGCACCAAGCCCGGGTTGGCAAATACGTGTACGGGGTATAATACACGGACCTAAAATACGCGTATTATACGTGGGGGGTGTAAAATACGCGGCGGGAAAATACGCGACAGTTTTTGTGGTCCAATTGTCAGTCACCCAATTAGCACGCTCCTTGATGATGGTCGTATGCAGTTATTGCAACTGAAATTTGGTGTATATGCTTATTTATTAACATCTTCCATTTATGCCCTGCAACCCTATCTGATTATGATTTGTTAAATGCAGGGGGGAGCAGGCTGCAACGGGAATTGTAAGGAATCAATTAATTAATTAATTAATTGTAAGGAAAGCCATCCACTGTATAATGCATGAGAGGACATAAGACACAACTAAGGACCATGCTCTCAAGGATCCCACAACCGCATTGAAGGCAATGCTGTTCTCGATAAAAAATTGCCAGCCAGCAGCTGGACACCTTTCTCGTCGACGGGAACCAGCCATGTGGTGATGCTCAGCTGGCCTTTGTTGGGAACCGACGACAAGTCAGCCGGCGCAGCCCCTCCCATCTCCGCCATTGCCCTGTTCAAATTGTGATGCTTCTTGGCGTCTGACTTCTGCAACTTGTTGTTAGCAATCCTGAGAAACCTGCTCCGGATATTCGGTGGAATTTTGTCGCAGGGTAACATCCCTTCCCCTGCGATTCCGGCAAAGTGTGCACGGACTCGGAATACGCTGATTGCCCCCGCCCTGTAGGAGAACTTCTTGTTGCAAAATGAGCAGAACATCTTCGACACAAACTGCGTTTTGTTACTAACAGCATCTGTGACTGCTTCTTTCTTCTCGAGAACAAAATCCCATTCAGGCCCTTTCTTCGATCTTCATGGCTGCAAATCGAAAATGGCTGCACACTGTCGCACAGTCGCACTGGCGCCTCGTCGTGGCTATATTGCATTATGTACACCGTCAGTAACACAGCTGGCATTTGCTGGCACACTGTTATTATGCGTTATGTACCTAGTCCTAGCTGTCTCCTACCGGCCAAACATTTTGCAAGGCTTGCGCTTTATGAAAAGAACTGTACGCATCTACTTCTAGTAGTAAAAATCTCAAATGTGCAGTGAACCCGCCGCGCCCAGAACCTGGCCGGGCACCGCGCCAGTGCCCGCTGCCCGCTGGTACCCCCGAAAAATTCTAAGTCCAAACCGCGTATATTTCTGAAATAAAGTACGCGTATAATACGCGGAGGCCTCCAGTACGCGTTTTCCCGCATTTTTTCGGCTCCGTACGGCGTACTGATCAACCCGGCACCAAGCTAGCCCGCCCAGCCTGGGCGTTATGTCCTCACCTGGCATGCCCCAGGCCGCGCACGGCATGCAGGGCCGCCTCCCGTGCACTTTTCGTGATATAGACTCGGCATGAACATGTGCTACCAGGCTAGACGTGACGGGCTCACACCTGGGCAGCCTCCTTAATTAATTAATTAATAGACACGTGACTGCGTCACGTGAGCATAAGTCCTCAGTGGGAGGGGGGGGTCCTAGTTACAGGGGTCAGGTGGGCACCGCGGCCCGAATCGCTATGAATGCCATACTTGGTCACACGCGGAGCCCCCACAGGCTTGGGGGTGGTCTCCTTCATCACCACTTGCCATCTATCCTTGCGCACCATCTGCCTCCATATACAGACAAACCAGGAGGCTGCCCGGGTGTGAGCCCGTCACGTCTAGTGTAGCACATGTCCATGCCGAGTCAGTATCACGAAAAGTCCACGGGTGGCGGCCCTGCCGCGCGCGGCGGGGGGCACGCCAGGTGAGGACATATCGCCCAGGCTGGGCGGGCTTGGTGCCAGCTAGTCTATCTGATGTATCTACCTGATCTGTGCGGGCCAGGTGCCCGGCTAGGCCCAGGCGCCTGTGCCTAAGAATGTGGGAAACATAGGGCAAATCAGCGTACTGCAAATCCTCATTACTAATGTGCAAACCAAAGGGGATGTTAAGCCTTGCGCAGCATCTTGGTGACGGCGCCGTCGAGTCATTGCTCCAGCTCCTGCGTCAGTGTCCAGGTCTGAGTCGGCGCCGTAGGTCAGGATCGTCAGAATGACGACCTTGAAGAGGTCACGCTTGACGATCCGGGGTAGGGCGGGGTTGCTCCACCAGCGGCGGTGGTCATGGAGGTGCGCCCACGCCATGCCGATCCGTATCGTCATGTCGTCCTCGCAGCCGGGAAGCCAACTGCCGAGCAGCTTGAAGCGGCCTGAAGGAGGGTAGTTGACCTCTGCATCGTCTAAGAGGCGGAACTCGTGTGGGTGGGGGCCCTGCCATGCCGAGGGCCAGGGCCTCCGTTTTGGGGCTGATTTCTAGACCAACCGCCCGAGCCTCGAGCGCCACCTGGGCAGTCCAGCCAAAGTTGGGCAGACTCCGGTTTCTCGATGAGCGTGATGTCGTCGGCATAAATGAGGAGGTCAGCTAGTAAATTCTGCTTGTTAGTCGGCCCCCCTTCTCCAAGCTCGTTCGTGATCGCTAGGCCAGAGGCACGGCCTGCAATGCTAGCAAAGCGAGCACGTGCCTGGCGCATAACATAATCCACTACAATAATAAACAGGTACGGCGACAGGACGCAACCCTGCCAGACGCCTGTCTGCAGTGGGCATGGCGGGGTAATGCCGTGTTGAGTGCGCACCGAAGTGGTCGACCCCTCATACAGCGTGCGGATGACGGTAATCAGGGGAGTGGGGACGCGAGCGCGAGCAAGTACAGCCCATAGAGCATCCCAGAGGACAGAATCAGCAGCCTCCTGGTTTGTCTGTAATATGGAGGCAGATGGTATCTGCAAGGATAGATGGCAAGTAGTGATGAAGGAGACCACCCCCAAGTCTGTGGGGGCTCCGCGTGTGACCGCGTTAAGGCATTCATAGCGATTCGGGCCGTGGCGCCCACAACCCTGTAACTAGGACCTAGATAGCTTACATCATCCCCTCCATGTTCCCCTCACCGCCGACCTGGCCCGCAAGCTGGACGGCGCGGTCACCAACATGCTGCGTTCCATTTTCAGAGTAGGATATGCTGCTCATGTCCGCAATGAGGACCTGTACCAGGGCATGCCATATATCACCAGCACCATTAAGTAGCGGCGCCTGCAGCGTGTAGGGCACCTAGCTCGCACCAACCAGGTAGACACCTCACGTGGCCCCCCCGCAGGACTGCGACCAGCTCAGCCTGGCCGGCACCTCCTGACGTGGGCCGGGCCCCCTGATGTTAGACGCCGCAAGGCCCGCACCTTCAAAGAACAGCTGGTAGAGGACATGGGGGCCCTAGGCCTCTCCGTGATTTGGAAGAAGATGATGGACAAGGCCAAGTGGGCCCAGGTCATAGAGGACAACGAGCCCGGCCCCCCCAGTGGGGAAGCGCCCGCGTGTGCAATCCCGTGAGAGGCACGCCAGACAGCTCCCCTAGGGCAGCGTGCGGCTGTCTAGATAGATGTTGTAGTTAGAATGCTGTTAGATGAATGTAGTATGTAGCTGATGTAGATAGATTAGACCGGTAGGACTGTTTGCACCCATCCATCCATCCATCGGGGTTAATGCTCCGTGACTCCCCAAGGGGAGCACGAGTCTAATTAATTAATTAATAGAGGACAACGAGCCCCCCCCTGTGGGGAAGCGCCCGCGTGTGCAAACCCGTGGGAGGCACGCCAGACAGCTCCCCTAGGGCACCGTTAGGCTGTCTAGATAGATGTTGTAGTTAGAATCCTGTTAGATAGATGTCGTAGGTAGCTGATGTAGATAGATTAGACCGGTAGGCCTGTTTGCACCCATCCATCCATCCATCGGGGCTAACGCTCCGTGACTCCCCAACGGGAGCACGAGTCTAATTAATTAATTAATTAATGTTCCCCTCAGGACTTATGCCCACGTGACGCAGTCACGTGTCTGTTAATTAATTAATGGCCGAATAGTGTCTTATTTGCTCTTCGACCCGGCCCCATCAAATCCCGAATCTTTTTACTCTGGCTAACCTCTAACGCTGGGGTCACTTACCCCTGTAACTAGGACCTAGATAGCTTACATCATCCATTCCATGTTCCCCTCCCCCTGAGGACTTATGCCCACGTTACGCAGTTACGTGTCTATTAATTAATTAATGGCCGAATAGTGTCTTATTTGCTCTTCAACCCGGCCCCATCAAATCCCGAATCTATTTACTCTGGGTGACCTCTAACGCTGGGGTCACTAACGCTCGTAGAACAGTATTTGCATGAGGTAAAACATTTGAGTTCGCTAGTGAGCTAGCAACTGCAGCACAGCATGCTCATTTGGGGCCAAGAACGCATCCTTGAAAAAAATAAATAATTCATTCTAAGGTAATTGCAACCTAATCTGGTGACTGATAGCTTTTAGCCACCCATGCACCAAGAAATGACTGAAAGTTTCTCTTGCAAGCCTCTTTCTCAAGGCAGTTTGGGGCGCTTTACAGCCACATTATGCTCAGATTCTCCCGATTTCTGGCCTGCGCTGGTTGTCTCATTGACATCAGTTAGACCCGCTCCACTATCAATGAGACCACCAGGCTATGTACAGCTTGTTGTCCTTAAGCTCCAACAATAGCGCAGGCCACCTGGGATCAAGCTTTCCCCAGCAATGAAAACTGTGGCAATGCTATATTCCCGAATCTGATGATAAAAAATACATATGTACAGAAATTTACAAGCACATTTCGTGCCAGGAGGATAATGCCTCCTTGAGACTGGAGGAAAAAAGAAGTGCATCACTGTTAGTCCAGGAGCACATATGCACATGCCTGTGGCAAGGGCAACTGCAGAACCCACCCTATAACAGCCAGATGTGGCATCATATGTGGACGGTTCTTTATCGACTTGGCAAGAAACGTCGCCGAATGCACTGCGAAACATGCAGTACCATTCCGGCGAGGATCCTTGCCACGTGGGTCGAGCCCCGACCCGACATCCCTCGCAGTCTCCAAAAATGCGGCGTTGCGCTTCAGCGTAGTCAAAGACGGATGCGGCTTGCACGGGGCAAAAACGAAGGGCCTCCCCTTCGAAAACTGCACTCCTCGCATAGCAGTCGGGTGCTGTCGCTGGCACGGGCATGCATGGGAGTTAGATCGACCAAGCGATGTCCCTGCTGGCCGCGACGACTTCCGTGCGTGCGTGCCGTGCCGGCCTCTCCCGAGACGTCGAGGAAGAAGCGCTTGCTGGTTTATGAGATGGACGTCTCAGGGTTACGAGCCATGACACCGTCCGACATGGCCAGCAGCTGGTCCATGTCTAGAGATAAGCAGTCGTGGACAGCCCATCGCCGTTCCGACCGGTGCGATTGACGTGATGATGGCGACAGGGCCGCGGTAGATGTTAGACCTTTCCAGGCAGCAGGCAGATTTTGAGGGAGCGCGGCCGGCGGAGAACCTTTTTCGAGGAGCGAGACAGCATCCGAGGTCGGGCTTGACATTACATCCAGTCCTTCTGGTGCGCAAGTCGCCGGTGGGCAGCACAAAAGGATGGGCAGCAAGGAAACATGCTGCATTTTTGCTTGAAAAGCTTTGCAGACCTTCAAGCTACGAATGGGTGCAGCTCGTCTCCGACAGGCACCACATGTACAATTATAGGTTGTGTGGGCACGGCGGCGCGGCTTTTCGACTTTCGACTTTCGAGTGCGAATGTCTTACGCCAGTTGCAGGACACAATGTTGTTGACATGACTGCGAGCTGTTATTCACGTGCTTTTTTTCCGGGGAAATGGGTGTTCACGTGCTTTTAATTCAGTGTTGTCATCATCTCTCATCATCTCTAGCAGTTACTTTGTTACGATCGTACACGTGAGGTGTTCTCATGCACGTCCGGAAGTCACCAACACAGTATATTCCATGGAAGATCTCAGAGAATCCATAGTATATTCCCTAGCAAATCTCGGAGAATCCAATCCGAGATCCCAAGTTTTGGCGCAATGACTTTGAGGAGCGAGTGATCCGACGTTACGAACTTCTGCCGCCGAGGAGAGGCTACCGGCTAGAGTGGGCTGTTCAGTGACTTGCCTGCATTGTCTGCCGTGAGACGCGGAAGATGCTCCTCGATGGCCAATAATAGACAAAATTTGGAGACTTAACGCCAGCGGCCAAGTGAAAGTCAGTTACGATGAGTGATTCAGGGAATCTATTCGTGAAATTCCACCGACTTGCAATCCCGTATGATCTGAAGTGCCCCCTGACCTCGACCTGGAACGGCATTTACTTGCTAAAGCTCTTGCTAATTTATGACATTCGAGAATCACATCGCGGAGATGTCGCTCTTGCCAGATATTCCTGGGGGATGCACGTTTGCACCAATTATCCACATGACATAATAATGTCGGACCACCGGCGCGGGAATAATCTCTACTCAACTCATGCCATTTAATAATACTCAACTCATGACATGTAACAGTTGTTCCATGACTTCCGTCTGTCCGGATGTGGCAATGCAGATCTCAGAGTTGATTCTTTGTCACACCGCCGCGCCGTTTAAAATTAAGCCCGGTCTCTACGGGACGTTGGAGGGGGTAAACGTAGGTACACGTGTATCCGAGGGTACCACGTGAAAGTTGGAGCCAGTCGAGCAGCAGATGCGAGGGCCGACGGAATCGGTCCATAGGAATCTACAAGAAGAGATTCTATGTTATTCCCAGAATCGTATTTCCGGCCTGCACCAACTTACATTTTCGGCCCAGGTTTCGGCCTGGTACCTAATCAAGTAACGTGCGTGTTTGCAACTTGCAACTTGCCAGACGGGATCACACCCACACGCAAAGGTCTGGTCTGGGGAGTGGTATACCTCCGGCCGGAATTCAAGTCCAAGTGGCCGACATCCTTCCAGGCCACAATTGAATTGAATTGAATTGAATTGTACCATAACTCCGTTGGGAGTATATGTAGCACATAGCCCAGAGAAGGGGCATATGGCCTATCATACATTCTAAGCTACTCAGGCCACAATGGTTTCCTCAATCAGTTGGCGACATTCATTATGTGTATGTCTTCCAGCCCACCAATGTCATCACCGTATTCGGATGGTGCCGCGTGGTTAGTATCAAGGTCCTGCATGTTCCAGCCGGACCCCACGACCCCGGCGGAGGCCATCACTTGGTTACACGTAGGCAATACTACGAGGTTGGATACTTTACCATTGCCACTACAATACGCTTCCGCGGGTATGGCCTCAACTTCAGCATCGTATCTTCGCACCGGAAGAAAATTAGTGCTGAATGCTAGGAATCGCCTGGCGATCGGCGGAATCGCCCTATAAGCAGGGTATCTTGCATGGTGCACGTCACTGCCCTATAGGTGCCATGCCAGCCACGCCCGAAGTTAATTACCTATAGGGATACGCTCAGAAAAGCCAAGCTACGAGCTTAGTATGGCTGCCAGCCAGCTTATTGTCGGGGGATTAATATGTTACAGATATATCCAGAGGTGATATTTCGAGAAGTTAATTTGATACAAAGAGCTATGGAAAATAAATACCAGATCTGGCCGGGTTGTGCATGAAATGAGCACGTTGCCATGGCAGGTTCCATACGTATACATTTGTGCATGGCCGATTCATGGTGCAGCTAGGCCAGCATTTGGCGGTGAACATCGCATGCTTTACACTTAGTTCAACGCTGGCGGTGGGTACTGGATGAAGAAACACGTGGGTATGTAAGGCTAAGGCTAGCTGGCAATTATACGAAGGTTCCGGTTGTGGCGCTTCTATGCTGCTTGTTTCTTTCGAGGAATCGGCAGCCCTATGCATGGTGCAGGCCTCGTTGAGGGGCCGCTGCATGCTCTGCGTGATTTTAGAACATTGCTTTTGCATGTGGATGTTTATTATCTAGTCGACAATTATTCAGAGATGCATGGATTCCAGGCCCTGCAGATTATATTGCACAATTTGATGCCGGTAAGGGTCGCTGCAACGGAATTGACGACACCACACGCATGAGTAAGTGCTCGATGACACAAGGATACACGGTAGATGCATTCTTGTTTTAGAATACCTTGGTAATATCGCATCATCGTCGACAATGCTCTGGTGGTGACGCCGTTGACAGCATTTGGTACTGAAACATGGCACTTTTACTGTAAATTCCCGCTGCCAATAGAATTGTTTGGTGAAACCCATTCTAAACCATATTTCCCAAGGCCTCCGGTTCGGCCAAACACGTTTTTCAACATTTCATTTAGGACACTTCTGATGCCTTCCGCAATTCGTCCTAATCCAGCGCAACACCTCTAGGTCTGACACTCGTGATGGAGAGGGCGCCAGGCGCCCCCCGGGCTTTGAGAACCGCCACCCAGGTCCCCCGCCGGGTCGCACCGCGCGGGAGGAGATCGCCCACGATCGGCGACATTCGGAACAGGGTGTGCGACTCAGCGGCAGCGCCAGTGACCGGGCGGGACCCAGTGGGCAGCGATCCCATGACGGAGGTCGCGATCGGGAGCGTCCCCGTGACTCCAATGTCCGCCCTGACATGCACGAGTTGGAGAGGTCTTTCCGTCGGGTCCTCTCAGCACTGTGCACGGGCCGGCCCGAGAGGCTGCCCGCCCCGTCGATCGCGTGGCGGCTCCAGAGGCCGCCTGTCCTGCACCACAGGGGATGGCCCCAAAGGTCACCCCGGCCCTACCCGTACGTGGCCAGACCTCAGAGATGGTTCGCTTCGCAGAGCGCGACCGGGTCCCAGTGCCCGAGCGGCAGATGGCGCCGGAAGGACATGTACAGTGGGTGCAGGGAAGTGAGATCCAGCCGAGGGTGGGGCGGGTGGTGTCCTATGGAGGGCAACAGCCCCGCACGGAGGTGGTGATCTTCGACTGGCCGGTGTGGTGACTCCCCGGCCGCGTCCTCCCCAGGAATACGAGGGCTTTGTGCTGGAGTTTACACCATGTCCCTGGGGTTTCAAGGATGACTCGTGGCACCTACCCGGGAAATGAGCTTAAAATCCGGCTGCACCCACAACTCCCGTTCCTTCGGCCGCGACAGGTTGCTTCAGGGGGGCTCTGGCCGGTCATTTCCAACGGCGTGACGATGTATTGCCCGGAGGTTCGGACTTATGACTATTACGTCGCCGGGACGAAACGCCAGGTGATCCCACCCAAGCTGGCGCCAAACGCGGCTCGGTTCCTTGCCGGGGTGGCAGATGATTGGATGCTCTCCCGTCCACCCCTCCCCCAAGTCGATTGGATGTTGGTTCCGGCGGTGATGCTGGCGATGGGCGAGGAGTACATGCGGGTGCACCACTGTGCATGGCGCTGTGGATAAGAGGGTGGCCTCCCTCATCTTCACGGTGCCCGCGTACATGGCCGCGTTCCTGGCCATGCGGCCTGATGGCTCCTGGGATCGTCTGTCCCTCATCGGGCGACGGGATCCGGGGCCTCCTCAGCAATGGGCATTTGAGGAGGAGCTCATCGCGTACCCGGGTTGCCATGAGGATCGGGCGACCTCCCGGGGAGAGGCGGCTTATGCCGCCGCCTTGCGCCGTCGCTGACTCCCGGAGTGGACATGTGGGCCCTGTTCGTTTTCTTTTTCTTTTTCTTTCTTTTAATTCTTTTTAACTGTCTCTGACGGTAGAGACGTTGACTACGTCAAGACTTGTCCTTGTCAGTGTGGCGAGTTTTGGGGGTCGAATTGGTTTTACTGGCCCGTTGGTGAACAAGGGTTGGGACATAGTACCCCTATGCATGGTCAACCTACGGCCGCGATGCTCAGCGACCGATCGGCTACTCAGCATTAAGTGTTGTGTGTGTTTTCAATTTCCCGCGCTTCTTCACCTCTATGACGGTTGAGACTACCGTCCCCTGAGGAGGGGGAGGAGTGTTGCGAGCCCGGCCTTTATATAGAGCGGGCGCAACGATGAAATAAATTATGGAGTTTGGTTTGTTGTCATAGTCCGTAGGACTTTGGGACTCATTTCGGGACTTAATGAATTTGGGAATTGTCCCTTGGTCAGGACTTTTGTATGGAATTATGACAGTTGTATCAAAGAGACAACCAGTATGATTCGGACTAGTTATTTTGGGCCTAGGTTGATGTATGAGATCCGATCTCATACATCGATCCGATCATAGTCTTCTAGGGGCCGGCGCAGTCGCGCCGCGCTGCGTACTTTACAGCTGGTTGAGATCTTGTACTCATGCGTGGATTCTGTAGGCGAGGGTCGATGTCGACCCGAGGATCTTGTGTGGACTGCCTGCTTCGGAATTCTCTGGAAGGTCGGCGCCATGTCGGCGCCACTTCAGTTGCCAGCTTGGTGGCAGACCTAGGTGAAATTGGTCCGAGGACGAGAGTCTCGTTCTCTTGGTTCTGAATAAAGTGTGTGTTATCACCTGTCTGAACCTGGGGCATAATTCCAACTGCATTTGGTAGCTCTATCCTAAATGTGGATTGTGTAGATTAATGCAATATTAATCATCGTGAGCCGTAACTGGCCTAAAGCCACACCTGTTCCGTTAATCCCACTCCCAAAGAGTGGTCGTGGTTAGCCAAGAAACCGGTAATAACCTACCTTAACAACAGGATCTTTCGCACGACCCGGATGGGTTCGTTACACTAGGGGACCTGTCTGGCGTGCTTCCCGTATGTTTGCACACGCGGGCGCTTCCCCACAGGAGGGGGGTCGTTGTCCTCTATGACCTGGGCCCACTTGGCCTTGTCCATAATCTTGTTCCAAATCACAGAGAGACCTAGCCCCCCCATGTCTGCGACTAGCTGTTCTTTGAAGGTGCGCCGGGCCTTGCGGCGGCGAGCACTGCCGGGCCCGGCCGGCAAGTAAGGAGCTGCCGGCCAGGCTGAGCTGCATGCAGGGCGCAGCCCCGCGGGGGGGCCACGTGAGGTGTCTACCTGGTTGGTGCGAGCTAAGTGCCCTACTAGCTGCATGCAGGCGCCGCTGCTTAACCCTTCAATTGTGTCAACTGGAACCACCAGAACTGACTGAGTATGGGTATCTTAGTAAGTATGAGAGTATCTGGCCAAATAATATTTTCTGGCCCACCCTTGGCACCAAGGATGCTTTTATATCAAATAACTTTGGGGACATGTCATTGGTTACATATCTGTTCCCCACAGCTGCTATAAATAGCACCCCCCCCAAGGGGGTACGGTGCAGATGGGCCGGGTTCAAGAGATATATAATGCAATATGGACCATTTCACGTGTCTACGCAGTCACGTGTCTATTAATTAATTAATTAATGGACCATTTCTCAAAATCTGCTGACCCTGGCCCTTTGAGGGGAGTTAAATGGGTTAAGATAATCACAGGCATGCCATAGATGCATTCACAACATGACATGCCATAGAACTGCAAGGGCTAGCTAGCATACAGCCAAAAATAGCTCAGACCGTTTTAACGGGTGCAGTTATTTCGGGGTGTTTTGCTAGCACTACCGTATAGGCATTCAATTCCAACGTGGCACAAAACATCATAGATGGCCACACATGGATTCCCAAACACATTTCCAGCTTAAAAATCACAACAGCATGCTATACAACAAGTATAAAGCTTGTGCCAAGGCCCAAAACCAAACGTAGAAGGGGTTCACAAGGAGCTACATTATCAATGCATCCAACACACTATAAAGCAATTCCAATGATTGGCAATGATAGAAAAAACAAAAGAACTAACCTGGTTATGCTTCCATGCAAGCAGGCACCGGCCATTCATGTTTCTTGCATGCACTGTGGCCGGAATACCTCCGCCATAAGCAGGACCCCCAGAAGCCCAAGGTGTACTGGAGGGGCGGGGACCTGATGATCAACCACAAGATGTGGACGCCCCCAGCGGGCTAGAATAGCAATAGCCCTAGCTTGTAACCATTGGCGTCACTGCCGCTAAGGCAGCCATGCCTAGAATGTTGCCTAGCTGTGCCAACACACCTAGTCACGTGCCGCCAACGCACGGTACACAACCAGCCATAGCCTTAGCCTAGTCCTAGTACAGCCATGCTACGCCCTGGCTATGTTCAGATTACTTGCCCACGCTCCTTGCTATGATATGCTCACATGGGTCTTATTGCACCCACAGACTGCCGGATCGTTAGCGTGTCCGTTTAGCTAGCGCGCCCGAATGCAGCTGGGGCATTAATTAATTAATTAAAATCATAGCTCCGTTGGGAGCATATGTAACACATAGCCCTGAGAAAGGGGCATCTATGGGTTTGTAATACAATCAGGGCTACAACCTGCAGGTGGAGGATGTACAACTGTCACCTGCTCTGGGTGCACAAGGTGCACCTGCACCGCCATGATGGTTCATGCCTCCTTAACTCTTCAACCGTCTGGACTGGAACCACCATAACGGACTGAGTTTGGGTATCTTTGTGCGCCTGAGAGTATCTAGCCTAAAAACATTTTCTGGCCCACCCTTGGAACCAAGCATGCTTTTATGTTGAAGTAAGTTTGGGTAATGTGGTTGGTCACATATCCATGCCCCATGCGTGCTATAAATAGCACCCCCCCCAGGGGGGTACGGTGCACATGGGGTTGGAGACATATATAATGCATTATAGACCATTTACACAAATCAGGTGGCCTTGGCCTTTTAAAGGCAGTTTATTAGGATCACAGGCATGCCATCAATGCATTCACAGCATGAAATGTCACAGAACTGCACATGCTAGCTAGCAAACAGCCCAAAATAGCTCAGACCGTTATAACGGTGCAAGCTATTTTGGGACGGTTGCTAGAACTGCCGTATAGGTTTCCTATCCCAAAGTGGCACAAAACAACAACTAGATGGCCACAAAAGCAATGCCAACACCATGTCCAGCATATAAGACACAAGCTCATGCTATACAATAGGTGTAAGGCTCATATCAAGGCCTAAAGCGCGCGTACAAAGGGTGGCAAGGAGCTACATCACTAACACACCCAATGAACGACAAAACACCTCTATGTTCTTGGAAACAATGAATAAAACAATAGGAATAAGTTGGTATAATGCTCCCATGCAAACAGGTTATGGGTATCTCCACGATTTTCACATGCAATGGATGCAAAACAAGAAGGTGGGCGTTGGCCAGCAAAACAAGAAGCCACGCCTAACACTGGTCAGAAAAAGAACTTGTCTCGGGGTGCTTGACCAAGGAAAAGCATTGGGTAATCAACGTTACCATATTAGTGACCGATAACAATCGTTACCTCGCTATTTCCGTTGCAGCATCAGCTAACGGTGACCAAACATGGTCCAAAATCTGCTTGACCTGATGGTATTCCCCAACCATGACAAGCCGATGCGTAGAGGCAGCAAAACAACAAAAAGACAATCACAACCCCTCGGTAATAACTCTGATATTAGCTTTAAACGATAATACAACTATATACGGCTAACAGAACACGCTTGGAGGCTAGAACGTACCAGGTCGGTACAGCAGATTACCTTTCTTGCGCGAGCCAGCACGCCAGAGTAATGGACGTAGCCTCGAGCCTTTACTGGCTGCCAATGCTAATAAATCTTGTTGGGAACAACGTACTTAATTGATCGATGCGCAGATGTCTGGGAAAATTCGGCCTAGCAACATGCAGCACTCGCACCATCACTGACTGGCCGCTAACATCATTTGCTGCGCCGACCAGCACCCCGAGACCCATCTACGCATCTCCAAACCTTCCATGGCTAGGGATTTTAAATTTTTAGGACATAAGGATCATGCCTACAAAATGTGAGTCCAATACGTCAAGCCATTCTCTCGTACCAGTCAGTTCTTTGCACCGCCATAGCCGTGCGCGTCAATATTTTTCCTGCACGTCGGTCCCGTTGGACCATGGTACCCCCCTAACTTTGCTCAAGCATATCTCCCTGGCCAGGTGTCCAAAGTACGGTCTGAAGTGCTCTACGGAAAGCTGACGTCTAGATCTTTCGATCCCCCCAGGTTTGACCGTTAAATTATTATTGGCGCCGCGCCTGGTTAGCGCACAAACTCAGTCCGTTAGAGTGGTAGGACTTCAACTGGTACAGTCATTCACGCCTTAAGTTGGGTTGGCTTAAGTTGGGTTCACGCCTTAAGTTGGGTCGAATTGAATTCCGGCGTTCTTAGTTCAAAGTAGTTCAGAATACTATGTTTGAGTATCTTTAGTTCAAATTAGTAGAATTTAGTAGAGTCATTCACGCCTTAAGTTGGGTTCACGCCTTAAGTTGGGTTGACCCCTCAAAAACCACGAACCCAACTTAAGGCGTGAATGACTGTACCACGAAAACGACGCGAGAACGGTTTAAGAGTTAACAAGCACAGGCACCCAGGGGGGGCTTGAGGAGAGAGCCTAGAAGGCCTGCATGACATATGGGGTGGAGGGTATGTGGCTAGGCTATAGCTGGTGTACACATGGCATCTCAGCAGAGAGTAACTCCCTGCATAGGCATCGCATGGCTAAATTCTTAATGCGTCATCCATGGGAGGTCCATTGTAGGCTGGGCGCGGCTAGATACTGAAAGCATCATCCATGGGGGCCATTATGGGCGCACATGCGCGTGGGCCACTTGCAAGGCTAAGCCTATCTAATCTACACTACTGGTATATTCCCTAGCCTGGAGTGGCAGGAGGGGCCTGCCAGGGCTTGTGGTCAACGTGGATGACCGCCCGCCTCCAGTCGGTATACCGGCTTAGTCCCCCCTGCACGCTGCCGGAGCTGAAGGTAGGTCGGCCATAGCTCGCGTCGCCGCTGTTGCTGGGCCAAGGTCAAGTTGCTGGGGCATGCCTTAGGCATGAAGGAGACTGGGGGTCTCTGCCCTTTCTCCTGTAGTGCACACACAGGGAGCACTTCGGTGCTCCGTCCGTGACTCCCCAACGGGAGCACGAGTTTAATTAATTAATTAATTAATTAATTAATTAATTAATTGCATGCACTATGGACGCACAAGCAGAAGGATAACTTGGGCCAGCAAACCAAGAAGCCATGCCTAGAGCTGGCCAGAAAACCACTTGTCTCGCTATGTCTGTGCAGGGAAAGGCATCCCGTTATCAAGCCCACCATGTTTAGAGACAATAACAAACGCTACTTCAAGTGGTTTCGTTGAAGCCTCAGCTAATAGCAATCAAATCTGGTCCAAAATCTGCGTGACATAGTGGCATTCCCCAACCATCACAAGCGAACGCGTACAAGCACTAAAGCAACAAAACGACAAGCAACAACCATCGATTACATGTCTACAAATAGTTTTTAAGCGATAGGACGACTTGGTACTGTAATGTATACACGCTAACATGTTAATACGTACCAGGTCGAAAACGCAGATTACCTGCTGTGCGGGAGCCATCACTCCCACCTCACGGACATAGCCTCGAACCTTTCCTGGCCGTCATCGCTAATAAAACATGTCAAGAATAACGTAACAAGTCTATCCACGCGCAAATATATGGACGTTTGCTGCCGAACAACAGGTAGCACACGCACTGTCACCGCCTGGCCGCTGACAGGATCTGCTGCACCGATTAGAACCTAGAGACATACTTGCGCACATCCAGACGCTTCACGGCCAGAGATATAACCTTTATAACACTCAAGGATAATGACTACAAAATTTGAGTTCAAAATTCCAAGCCATGCTCGAGATCGTACCAGCCATTTGCCTGCACCGCCATAGCCGCGGACGTCAATTATTTTCACTCACGTCGGTCCCGTTTGACCATGGTACCCCCCCAACTTTGATTGAGTATATCTCCCTGGCCAGTTGTCCAAAGCACGGTCTGAATAATAGGGCTACGGAAAGCTGACGTCTAGATCTTTCAATCCCGCCAGGTGGCACCATAAAATTATTATTGGCGCGGCGCCTGCAAGGCGCACAAACTCAGTCCGTTAGAGTGGTAGGACTTCGATCGACTGGTACCACGAAAACGGACTCAGTACAAATGAAGGGTTAATGGTGCTGGTGATGTATGGCATGCCGAGGTACAGGTCCTCATTGCGAACATGAGCAGCATAGCCTACTCGGTAAATGGATCGCAGCATGTTGGTGACCGCGCCGTCGCGGCTTGCGGGCCAGGTCGGCGGTGAGGGTCCACGTCTCGGCCCCGTACGTAAGAACAGGGAGGACGAGGACCTTAAGGGGAGGTGGCACCCCAAAACCCTTAAAAATTGAACTATGGTAATAACACTTGAAATTCATTTGCACAATGCTGAAATATGATTGCGGGCACTAAATAACATCTCTTGTGAGTTGTCCATGCACTTGTTGGGGGTACTACCCCCAAGTATACGCCAATATTGCGCTATAAATAGAAAAAGACGCTAATTAGGGCTGGGTATGCCCCAGCCAATGCACACATTTGTTGGCAACCAAAAATCAACCATTTGTAGTTCCCTGAGTGTGTAGCTTGCTGAGCTATTTACATCATGGAAATGGCAAAACCTTGAACAGTTATTAATTTTCCCGCAAAACAGGTCTTTTTTTACCGGACATTGGGAATAAACATATCATAAACACTTCAGATAAGGCCACAAAATCAAGCGAAAATCCGGCTAACAGGGGGACAGCAGTGGTCCAAGTCCCAGGTCATTCCGACAAGTCTAGCTCAAGTTATAAGGTTTTGCGTGCTAAAACCTGAACATACGCTAAATGAGGTTTTTCTGTGTATAAGGCCACCTAGACATCATGTTTTCCATCCAAGAAGCCAAAAAACATGCCCAACTCGATCACACAACATAAGAAAAGGCTAGGCACCTCATCTGCCCTCCCCTGCCCTCAGCATGGCCAGCCTTGCCAGCGTGCGCATAGCAACACCATCGCTAGGCATACACGCACCAAGAGAGCATACACTAAGCTCAGCCCAAGGTTACCATGTAAATTTATGCCAAGAACTCAGCAAGTATACGTGTAAAAACCTTAGAAAGACTGCCCAAGCAATAGAGGCAACTGCAGCCTGCAAACTTGGCAGCAAATCATACATGTTGTCTGCCAAGCATTCACATCCTATCCAGCTTGCCTTGCTGCACACATAGCAGGGAAGTCTTAATGGTTATAGCTCAAGGAAAGCAATGGAAACACCTATCTAATGCAATGCCACTCATGCAGTATGGCCAGCAAAAGAACCACTCTCACCTTCCTTTCCAATAGGGCAATTTGCTAAGAAGCTGATGCCAGCTTGTTAGCCTCTAGGCACATGCCGGATGTCGTTCTAAAACAGGCGTGTCAGATCCGGCACATAACAAAGCGTCTGAGCAAGCTCACGTCCAAAGGATTATGGAAAACAAATGTCAACACATTACCAACAACTTGACCTCGGCGCATTTAGCATGCCAGCCACAAACTACACGAAATTGTACGAAATAGCTAGGAATCTGACGATGCAACCGAAAGAAATGGAGCGCTTCCTGCAGGGAAACTGCCCGAAAAAAAGGCGAAAGGCCGACGTTAATGCACCTGCCTGCGTGGAAATGTTTCATGCATAAACTGGCACGCAAGCTCGAACAATAAAAGACATCATCCATTGATCAGGCGAACAAGGAAGGTGCGCCTTCCGTGAATACGTCGAAGGCGACATGCGCAGGCCTGCGTAGGTTCTTACCTTGAATGCCGGAAATGTAAAAGAAACCGGGAAGCTTCGGCACAAACTCGACAACACCATTAAGTTAGCTTCATAATCGCTCTTTAGAGCCTACGTTGCCTCACAATAGCTGCCGTAAACCTGCATTAAATTTCATGATCCGCAAGAGAAATTATATCCTGGACCCCCGCGCCCGTAGCCGTTCGAGAAATTAGCGATATTGCAAACCGTAAACTTTCCGCCTCGAAATGAGGTCATCAACTAATCTTCTGCGAAATTCAAGCATTTTTTCTAGCTGTTTACGTGCCATATCGATTAATATTGCATAAAGGCATGCCGCCATGGCCACTTCCGCGAGGGTTGAGCGGTCCGGGCACACATTATACACCGTACGGACGGTACCGCGAATTTTTTGGCGCGGAAAATATTCGGCGCGCCACGTCCCCTTAAACAGGTCCTGTTTCTCTATCTTGCCCAGGGGCTTGCGCCATGCACAGGGCCCGGTATTGGCGTAAAGCGTGCCAGGCGAGGGAGTTGCGCGGTGGTCCACATCAGCCTCGCAGCTGGGGAGGAGGCTGCCCAGCAGCTTGACGCGGTCCCGATACAGGACTCGAGAGCCGTCAAGGCCGCCTAGCTTAGTTGAGTTGCCGGCAAGGTGTATATAGAGCCGGCAAGGTCCCCTTCGCCGAGGCTCTCCCAATCATTCACCGCATGCCTCGCCCCAGGCTTCAACGCTTCGCCCTCTGCTCCCTTGTTGGCCGCTCCGAATCCGAGATCTGGGCTTCCCAACCGCCCCCCCCCACCTTCCCCACCGAAGCCACCATCCGCACCCTCCTCAAGGAAGCTTTCGAGCAGCACGTGACCCCTCTTGCCGCAGATGTGGCGGCACTTGGCGGCACGCTGGCTGCTGAGCTCCCCACCATCCCCACCGCCACCGCCACCCTCCTCGCCTCCCCCCCCCCCCCCCCTCCGCCTCCACCGACTCCATCACCGCCCAGCTCCGCGACATCGACCAGCGCCTCTAGGATAATGCAATCGCTATCGAGGTCTTGCAGAACACAGCAGGCCTCACCGCCCAGGCAGTGAAGGACATTGCCGCCAAGCCAGCCCCGGCTGGCCTGGCCGGCGATGCTCCTCCCATCACGACCTGGGCGGACATGCTTAAGCAACATACCACCTCCACCACCTCCGCCGTCGCAGCCCGGCCAGCTCCAGCGGCAGACGCTTGACCTCCGCGAGGAGGCCGAGCTCGCCAAGCGCAGCCTCAACGTCATTGTCAAGAATCTCAAGATGGAGGAAGGTGAGAATTCCGAGAAGCTTGCGCGTGCTTTTGAGAGAGAAATCCTTGATCGCATGGGCCTTACTGGTGAGATCGAGCTGTCCGCCCACCGCCTTCCCCGCGCGCGGGGTAAGGCAGGGCCGCCCCCGCTCCTTCTCACCTTTAAGACCCCGGCGGACAAGATTTCTTTTCTCAGACGCCGCAAGCGGCTCGAGAAGACTCTCTTCACCCTTGACGACGACTTGACCCTGGCACAGCAACAACGGCGACGGGAGCTATGGCCGACCTACCTCCAGCTCCGGCAGACCAAGGCGGGCCAGCCGGTGTACTGGAAGGGGGCGGCCATCTACGTCGGCCACAAGCCCTGGCAAGCGACCCCCTCGACCACCGCGGCCCCAGCCTAGGGGAATACAGCAGTAGTGTAGAATAGTTAGACAGTGGCCTTGTACATGCCCGCCTACTACAGGCACTATACCAGCTGAGGCCTAGCCTTTTTAGCCATGTACATGTGTGCCTATGATGAGCCACCCTCCAGCCAGATGATGCCTAGCCTTATTTAATTATGCAGTGCCCATGCAGGGAGTAACTCCCTGCTGAGCAGCCATGCCCTAGCTTTTTGTATAGCTATGCTGATCTTCCCCCCCATGACAGGCTCCCCCTTCGCTGGGCATAGCTTGAAAATCATGGGGATGCAAGTGCCCTGGTGCACCTAGAGCAAGGGTCCTTTACATCCCCACCCTTGCAGGAAGTAGCTTAGGATGTATGATAGGCCATATGCCCCCCTCTCAAGGGCTATGTGCTACATATACTCCCAACGGAGTTATGTTACAATTCAATGCAATTCAATTCAATTCAATTCAAGGTCCCCTTAGTAGTTGAGTTGAGCTTGATAGCTCTGGTGGTGCAGGTGCCCTTGGTGCACCTAGAGCAAGGGTTGTTTACATTCCCACCCTTCACAGGGAGTAGCTTAGAATATGTATAAAAAGCCAGATGCCCCTTCTCTGGGATATGTGCTACATATACTCCCAACAACGGAGTTATGTTCCTAATTAATTAATTAATTAATGTAATATAGAATCGTGGTTCTCTGAACATAGTTTCTTTATAGTGAGATGGAACGGTAGCCGCTATAGCTAGGTGATAGGGTTCACGTGACATACCTTTTGAGGCCGGTGCGGCCTGATCCGGATCAGTCGTGGCCAAAGCTTTGGCCAGTTTTCCTTGGCCAGGTGGCAGGAGCTACGTTGAGATATAAACCTGCCACTGTCTAGGTTTCTTTGTTAATGGCGTAGTGATGAACTAGATCTAGATTCTTTCTCTCACGCAATATGTGACCTAATGGCCCCGGCTGCCTTACGTAAGCTTCCGGCAATTAGAACACCACATTGCGTCATTCATCCAAGATGAAGGGGCGTTTTGCTGAGTGTAGTTAGGATTTTTCTAGACTAGATAGCTTAGAGTTAGGTTCGTTCGATTACGCGGCTCCGCCCATGCACCTCCATCCATCAAGCAAGGAATATGTGCTACATGATCTCCCAATGGAGACATTAAGTAATTAATTAATTAATTAATTAATTAATTAATAGACACGTGACTGCGTCACGTGAGCATAAGTCCTCAGTGGGAGGGGAACATGGGATGGAATGGATGGTATAAGCTATCTAGGTCCTAGTTACAGGGGTGTGGGCACCGCAGCCCGAATCGCTATGAATGCCATACATTATAGTCGGGGTAAAATTGCCTCTTTTTTAGCAAATTAGCAAATTAGCGGAGGCCGGGGGCCGAGATTAATTAAGAGGTACCTTGAAATTAAATAAGAGGCAGGCCTCTATCGAGATATATGTATGGAGGCGAGTTTCTATTGGCGTTAATTTGTAGTATTGTACGACAACTGTCAAGGGTGACGGAAAGTACTGAAATCGCGGAAGTGTCACGGAGACGTTTCTACTTTCTAGATCGATTGCGCATTCGACGGTTAAAAGGCAGAGGTGCGGTCGACTGGCAGTACTGTGCGACGGTGTTGGACGGAATTTCCGGTCAGCGATGCGGTCTTAAGCTTTGCATCTCACGTTGTCGGATCTTAGCCCTTGCGTCGCGCTGTGCTGTGGCGAACTTATTCTCCGCCGTCAGATTGCACCGTCGATGAGCGTCGATGCTGGTCGATGAACCCAACACAAGCCATGTGACGAAAAGAAGTAAAAATTGGTGCGGCGGCAACTGAGGGCGAGTTTGGTACGCTACGGAACTTGCAGCCCGGCGACTCCGCGTAAAGCAGCCCGCAGGTAGTCCGCTGGCGTTAATTTGTTAATTTGTTAATTTGTTAACTGGGGACAACCTAGTCGGGGTAAAATTGTTATAGTAGTATTATAATATAGTAATTGTTATAGTAGTATTATAACGGAGACATGTTATAATTCAATTTAATTTCTAATTGCGTCATTTGTTCAGACGCAATATTCATGAATTTGCGTGGCGAAAAAATGCCGTCCGGGCCAAGGCCGCATTACACGCAAAAAGGACAAAAACAAACCCACCGAGCTAAAGTCGGCCTATTTTCTTTTCCCGCCCACCCTCCCTGCGTGTTTGGGGGTAAGTTCTGATGTGGCACGCCGCAAAGGTGAAAACCATTTGCGTTCAGTGCCGGTCCGCGGAAAACGCGACCTGTAAATGAATCCGATCGGAATCGAACCGGGGACCTCTCGCACCAATTTTGCTGACTATAGGACGGACGTCTCCGGATCCTAAGGCATCGCCAACTGACACCTACAGTCATCTGCAAAAGTTCTCCTTTCCGGGGAGTGATGCAAGCCTTTCGGATTTGGTACTAGATAAATCATTCGAGATCTGTGTGTGTAGGAGTACTACACGGCACGTGTCCACTCGAGACTTGTTCAGTCTCGAAACGTGAGACGGGCTGAACACGGCTGGAACCTTCTTGAGAAGGGGGCGTAGCCGGTACTATCGAGATCAGCCGAGCGTATATTCTGATTTGGCACGCCGCAAAGGTGAAAACCTTTGGGGGGGTAAGGCTAGCCTTTGCCAAGCAGTAAGTGTTCCCATGAGCATCGGCGTCACGTGTCTATTAATTAATTAATTAATGAGCATCGGCGGCCGGGATGTGGCCTGCCTTTTGTATGTGCTCCACTCGTTGTTTTAATTAAGAGTCTGGTTACCCTGGAGTTCCCCGGTTAATAGAATGACCGTTAATTTTACGACCGCACGTTTACATGGCGCACATTGCATCACACCGGACCCGAACGACCTCAACCCTTCAAAACTTCGACTTTCGATCCATTCACTTTTGGGGAAATCCTCTCCTCACATCCGCATCCCTCATGCCGGTTTATACGAGGCGTTGACGGATCCCAGGCCTCACGGTGCAGGAAGCACGGCGGTTCGGTCAGCCCCTGGGGGCCCCCGGAGCACATTAATTAATTAATTAGACGTGTGCTCCCGTTGGGGAGTCACGGAGCATTAACCCCGATGGATGGATGGATGCAAACAGTCCTACTGGAGCACATGGCAGGGGCCATTGCGAGGGAGCACAGTTGCCGGAACCCGAGCATGCACCAGCCGCGAGTGGCCAGCAGGCAAGGCTGCCGTGTGCGGCTACGGCCTTGTCAAGTGCAGTGCTCAGAGGCAGAGGACATCACTCACTCTCCTCCTGGAGACGGCGGCCTGCACCTTGTCGGAACAAGCGGCCTCGTTGTGCCCGATCAAGTCCAGGGCATCGTCCACGTGGCCAGCCAATGACAGGAGGCACTCGCACGCGTGCTGCCGCACGGTGGGATCCAGCTTCAGCCGCTCGCTGTGCAGCGGGCTCAGGTCAGTGCGCAGTTTGCTTTGCAGCTCCGTACACGGGCGTACGAAGTGGCCTTTTTCCGGGTTGAATACAGCGCGGCCGCACATTCCTAACTTGCGCACAAAGAGGCTGTTTGCCATCTCGCTGAGCTCCTTCTGGAGCATGGCATCCACTTGCTCGAATAGCCCCACGGCCTTGGGCGTCAAGAACTGTACCAAAGACATGCCATCTTCGTGGTTTGCATCCTCGCTGTCGTTGTCTGGCTCCTGCTCGCTGGGCCAGACGAGCTTCCGGATGCCGTCCTTCATGGTCTGCCGGACCTTCTCAAGGGTGCCTTTGCCTTGGTGCTGGATGGCCATGAGACAAGGCAATAACCAGGGCAATTGGAAGTATGGTGGTTTCTCAGGCAAGTAATGAGGCACACTGAGCAAAGCATGACCTTTGTTGTTGCTTATTATTAGGAGAGTTAGGATTGCCAACCCAGGCTTTGCGAGGGCAACCCCTTCCCCCCCTGCGGCAGCTTAATTCCTGAACCAAAATGGCTTGGCCAGTTTGGGCAGGCACGGCGTGGATCGGGCGACACGTGTGGGTGGTACGGATGATAAGTGGCTCGTTGGGCAGAGAGCAGGGAGGGAAAAACGGGAATAACAACAACGGACGCTTTCAGACACGCAATTGCAAGTGCATGCGCCAGCTGTATAGGTTGTAAATGAAGTCTGGGAGTTCTGTATGGGCTGTTCCGCCATTCATAAAGCTTGAGTTCACGATGGCTTGTGTTTACTTTTTCATGCCTTCATGCCTCCATGTCTCCATCAGTAGATCACACAGCACTCTTCTGAGTGCTTTGGAGTCCAATCTTGGGACATAGAGGTGGTCCGCCTACGAAATGCCAGCCCCCCTCGAAATAAACGAGCACCAAAATTGAGCTATCAGACAATACATTTCCTGCATCTAGGTGAAGGGGGCCTGAAACCTCTAGGGATCGTATAATCCCACAGCGTAGTGTTGCATGGAGACGTGGCGCTGCCTCCAGACATGTCACAAATGTGATCTTGGCCTTAAGCTACACTACGTGAATGCGGGCTCGAGAAAAGATTAGCCCTCTCCCAGAGCGTCGCGGTTCCTAAATGCATTCCCAGGTTGGCCCACAACCTATTCCACTAAGGATAAGATATCCAAGTTCATAGGAAAGCTACTACTACGATGACAAGCACATACCTGGATGGCTTCACGGCAAAGCTGCCGCATGCCGGCTTCTATGGTTGGTCTGATGGTGTTTCGGATGCTAGGTTGTTTCTTGAGCAGGTGATCGGTGGTGTCCTTTTCAAGTTCTTCGAGAAAATGTTTGGCGTTGGCGAGTGCGGTTCCCAGGAGGATGGATCTGCGAGAATGGAGAGCATATTATTTTTGCAATCAGCACGGAAGATCAGTGATGACATAGTGTGCCTGCGAAGTTGACAGCCTGCAAAATGAAGCAGAGACACTAGTGCAGAGATCGCACAGGCTTGTGAGCGACTCAATCAACCCCGCATGCTGCTAAACCAGTTTCAGTTCTTTACGAGGACCATATGTATGCACATATGTATCAGCAACCAACGATGCAGGCATTGTGTACCCCGAGTAGGTGGCAGTTTACACCAACCCCCTGCAGGTTGTCGCCTAGAATGCATTGAAAACCATAAGCCCCTTCTCAGGGATATGTGTTACATATCCTCCCCACGGAGGTATTATCTTAATTAATTAATTATTTAATGAACTAATTAATGATGTAGGACATGCCTGTTTTCAGAAGGTTTCTCGCTGGCTTTGAGAAGAAGCCAAGGTTGTTTCATCCACCAACATGATTAGTAACACGCTACGATGGAAAGCTCATGATGGCGATATGTGACATACCTAGCATAGCTTTCATCGAGCCCCATGTTCACCAAGTCCTTGCGCAGCTTTCCCAGGAGGCTTTTGATACCCTTGGCCATCGCCTCCGGCAGCTCTCTCACGATCTGTCTCGCCTCCTGAAAGGCACGCGGATAGACTGCGTCAAGTTCGATGTAGAGCACTCGTGCCAGGTCCTTCGGAAAGTTGACGTCGGGGAGGTAACGTCGTGGGAAGACACCATCCCGGCGTAGAGCTGCCCTATACGTTTGCCTGCCAGGATTTTGGAAGAGAAGTGGGGGGCATAAGCAACTGCCTATATTAACGTAGTAGTCGATTGAAGAGCATGCTTGAAATGCCTCTATTATATTGAGATGTATTGACGTACAACTTCCGTCTATGGATACATGGAAAGGAAGTAGGCGGCACAAGAGAATGCCACGGGCCAAACTATAATAGGAATAAATACATCAGCCAAAAAAATGCGCCATGCGATTGTATGGTTTTCGGCTGTGTTAAGGTTGATACGGCTGGACCGCGGGGGAACAATAATAAGAAAAAGATCGAGCAATCCTCTCCTGGTATCAACGGGTATAAGATATATAACAAGAGTATATAGTAAGTTGCATACTAGTCATGCAAACAAGACGCGAGCACGGCATAATAAGATGCAACAAGGTGCCGGCTGACTAGCGTCACAGGTAGATAGATGTTCAAAATTAGGATACGATCGCATGTAGGGAGAATCATGCTCAAAATTGGGATGCGTTTTCAACCGCTCTCCTCCCTTTTTCCACTAAAAACCTTAAGCCTATCGCTGTCCAGCTGTTTCCTTCCCTTGGAAGAATATGGGGTCGTGGCGTAGCTAGAATGCTTGTTACGTCTCAACTGGTGACAGCGTGGGTAACGTACACATGTAGGTCATCCCACGAGGCAACGACACCATCCGCTGCTTCCTTGGCCGCTTGTACGCCTTTACGGATCGCCGGACCTAGTGCGTCCTCGGTCAGTTTCGTGAGCACCTTCTGGCGTTGGTTTGAAGCGTTCGAGAGCCGAGCACAGGGGGGTTGAGCATTGATGAGCGGGGGCCACAGCCATCATGAATGGTGCGTCTGACGAGTTTGCATGCCACCAATGCAGGGAGAAATACCTGGCCTCGCGTTTGTCAAAGCACGATGGAAGGAATGGAAAAGCAGTGCGATTCTCAAAAGTCTACTCGCCCCTTTGTGACTTGTAGCTGGAAACCAAGGTCTTGGGTAACGACTATTGACACAGGCAGAATGAAAAGGCCATTTCACTTTGATTGTTTTTTGCCGTCACTTGATAGTCTGTACCCGTGGGACTTCGATTATGGGACACAAACAACGGGTGCCATATGCAACCACTGTGCAGCTTGCAGTGGAGTCATACATGCAAGGCATAAATTTATTTGTCTGCAGCATGACACGATCCCCCGGCCCCTCCAAAATATGGCGTATGAGCCCATGGTGGGCGTACGGAGGAATCATGGCAGGAGAAGATGTGAGTTCAATTCTGAAAACACTCGAGAGCTTGCCTTCTGGTGCATATGCACAGAGGACTAGTTGGGCCTGCTCTGAAGGGAGAAGTCAAGCAGTAGCCACACCCTGGGTCGATCAGACAGCCAAGAGCGGAGGCCCTATCATTAATCTACAAATAAAAAAATAGTAGTCCAGCTCTCGTAAAAACAGTTTATATACACTATTTAACATCTAGTATGCATTTAACTATAAAACCAAATGAAAAATCCCACCTTTCGGCAGGCGTTGACCTCGTACTCCACGAGCTGGGGAAGCATGACATCGACTGTCCTGTTTACGGCGGTCGTGATACGTCGCCTTTGCTCTTCATCCAGGCTCTTGGCGTCGCGGAAGTGATTCGCGATGGTCTGCAGCAGCATGGCGACATTGCCAGCCAGGCTGCGCGCGTGCTTTGCCACCGCGTCGGCGGCGATCCCTTGCAGTTCCTCGCGCAGGGCGGGGATGTTGGTCTCAGCCACGTCGGCGAACGCGCTTCAAGCATCAAGGAGGAAAGGACAGCGTACCGAGTTGCATATAGCTTGCGTGCATGAATATTGGGGATGTTGGTCTCCCTCGGGTCGGTAAACACGCCACAACACAAGCGTGCCATGGAAACAATAGCATACCAAGTTGAATAGCATATGCCCACATGAGTCCAGGATAGCATATGCACAAATAGTTGGATAGCATATGCACAAATAGTTGGATAGCAGATGCACAAATAGTTGGATAGCAGATGCACAAATAGTTGGATAGCATATGCACAAATGAGTTGGATAGCATATGCACAAATAGTTGGATAGCAGATGCACAAATAGTTGGATAGCATATGCACAAATGAGTTGGATAGCAGATGCACAAATAGTTGGATAGCATATGCACACAAATGAGTTGGATAGCATATGTGCACACGCATGGAATATGGGCTGTAAACATGGCTTGTTATTTATTGAGCCCTCGTCTACTGGTGTCATGCGTCGCCTGTTGCGCAACTAACAGATCATGATGGCTAGAGGTACAGGTCCTTTGCAAAGCTTCAACGTGTCTGTACGACAGGAAAGTCCAGCCCGCTTGCAGCAACACTGCATTACATACCGAGGCTGAGATTGCTAAAAATAGCAGGGAAAAATGCGGCATGCATTCCTTCTTCCTGTGGATGACCACGCGATCATCAGGCAAGTGCAGCTCCTATCTGGGTCCAAAAGACATGACCATACGTTCCAAGTTATGCGGACGTGTAGGCAGGGTGACCATGGGGTCTGGGAGCAGCACAGGTGAGTCAAACTCACATTTGTCACATACACGTGTCATTATGTGAGCTGTGTTAGCTTATTTATTACCCTACATAAAGCCCCAGCCCACGAAAATCTGTTTTGGTAAGTTCGTGGGGTGGGATTTTCTGCAAGGTTAGACGGCGGGTACCAGTAAATGGCCAATGGGAGGATCGGATGTGGCCCGCCCACCACAACAACTACTGCTGTTACTACACTATTACTAGCATGCACTACTGCACGCTATGCCGAAGATATTTGACCAAAGACAAGGGATGACGTATACGAGACACCCATACTCTGTACTTCGTATAAGGTACTGATCAAAGGTGCGGATGCCATACCTAGCCTTGTCCGCTTTGCGAAAGTACGCTTTCGCTGACACAGCAAACATGGGAATGGGATGCTCTGATCCTGATCCTGGCGTCGATGGCGTGCCCTGGTCACACGGCTCCTTCCTCTGAGTGTGGCCTTGTGACGGCAACATGGCCTCCATTTTCCTCCGCATCCGTTGCTTGAAATCCTGGCAGTGAGCTCGGACGACGATCTTGTTCTTGTGCCTGCGCACAGCGCAACCCGCTCCACGTACGCAATTCAAAAAGCTTACGGTTCACCGCTTACCGTCAAGCTCCATGTAGAAAGAGACACGCCTAGCCAGGGTTGTCTGCATTTTGCAAAGCTACCGATCAGAGCGCTACTCAGAGCACAGATCTTGTGGCGATCGCTGAAAGCTGGGTTGCACAAGGATCCCTGCCTACTAAGTAAATAGGAATGTCTGGCTCGGGATCTCGTAAACCTACATATTGAGGTAGCCAATAAAGATTGCGTTGTGTATGCTTGGATTGCATGTGTTCTTATATGTGTATGTGGTACCCACAACGACACCTTTGGTACAAAGCCGTTGCATGGATTTGACTAGGAAACGCTGAAGTGGAGACCCAGTCATAACAGTAGCGTTATGTTGAACGCTAGTAAAAAAAAAAAAAAAAACATACCTGCTGGCTGGGTGTACCACATGGACCCATTGCCGTAGTCTTGTGCATAAAGACCTTGTGGTCAGGCGGCTGCGTAAGCCAAGTGACACCTAATCGGAGCGACGGTCATGATGCGCCGGACATGTCGTGATGCGCTCTAACTAGAAACGGTGATCTCACATGTGGGCTTGATGTAGAAACGGATTGATTACACTGCTAAGATCTATTTATGGATTATATATAGTAGTACTTAAGTTGCTGATAACGTCCTACACCAGGCATAGTAGTAAGCGTTTGTGAGCCAGAGACAGCATGTACGCGCTACACAATGGGGTTTCTTATGATAACACTAGCATCACAGGAGCACTGATTATAACCATGAGAGACTAGGAGCTCTCTGTCTTTTTCTGTGGGTCCCAGCCAGTAATCCCATGCTGACCCAGATCACATGTCTCCACCGCTGCACACCCCGAGAGAGAAACAACCAACTGTCGGCTTATTTCTTCAGCTATTAGTCGTGATGGTCGTGTCCAACGGACCAACTCAGCCACACCTAGGGATCGTGACTGTGCCGATTGCGTCGGTGCGAGATAGTTGGAAGCAGCGACTGCATGCTTTTCAATGCCCACTGCACTTACTGGAGGACGTGATCGAGTGTCTCCTGGACCTCGTCGACCTGCTTATCGATGAGGCACTTGCGCTCGCAGGCAGCTGAAATGGCGAGCCTGAGCTCTTCCAGTTCATCTTGGGTGAGCACCACCGATGGATCTTCCTGTATACCCGCCCGCCTTTGTTGCTTTTTGGCAGGCTGCCCGTCTCGGCCGGCTTCCAGCTTTCCCCCCTCGTCCGGCACCGCGCTCGGCTCGGCATCCTTCCGTTTGCGGCTCTGTCGGGTTTCCCGGGCACTCGGTGCACCCTGGGTGCCCTGGGCCCCAGCTCCCTGGCAGCCAGATGCCATGCAGCTGCGGGTGGCGACACCGGTGCTCGCGACCGCATGGTCAAAAGAAGTGGCCACAGCGGGCAGCACAGCCTGGCTCCGTCGGCTTCCCGGTGCCTGCACGTTGCTCGCGTCATATCCACGCGCGCGTGCCGGGACAGCAAGCTCGGGCCCTGTCGCCTCCTTGAGCTGGAGAGTCTGGATCTCGCGGCTTAAGCGTCTCTGCTCGGCTTGCAGGGGGGCCAGCTTGTTTTCGATCTTTTCTGCGAGCTCGAGGGTGTGGGCGTAAGCCCCGGGCTTCAGGCCCGCCAGCCTGTCGATACTCTCGGGTGTCCATTTGCTGTTGCACGCACGGGAGACAACAACGCCATGGGAGCAAAAAGACTGCGTGGGGTTGAAAGGTAAGAGTTTACTCATAATTGCATGATTCTGGTGCAGACGCTGGCCCTGGATAGGAGGAACCCTCCATAACGAAGCAAGAACAAACCATAAACAATTTTGCTGACAAAGGAGAAAGCTGCTCTGCACATGCCATGTCTAGCTGGGAAGACGCTTGCAGCCTTGCTAGACCTGCCGATGAAGCTTTTACATGCTTTGCAGCCTGGACACGCGGTAAAGGTGATGCAAAGTAAACGTGCATAGAAAAATCTGCATGAAAGGGGCCAACGATAATACTGCAAACAACCCTACAATTGTTAAAGCGTCTCTTGCCTCACTTTGGGGGACCACGATACAACTCCTACTACTACAAGGTATAATAAAGCATGGTGGGTGGGGCTCTTATCTACAAGCCATAAGTGTGAATGCTCAGGAGGGCAATGCCCGGCGCTTGACATGCATGTGCAAAGGCTAACAAACTTCCCTTTCGCTAGTGAGTGCTCGTCGGCACTTTTGGGGGGCGGAGGGGGAAGTGGGACGGCTGATGAGCCGCTGGGGGGGATTGAAACTAAACAAAGTTCCCAGACACTCTCAAATAGACATGGTTGAGGTACCGTGATGAGCACAGTTGATCATGTTAGTTAGAAACAAGCGTGTTCGGACCATATAGATCCGGCTGGGATGGATTATACATTTGAGAAGAGGAGCCAGATGGTTTGTTGGTTTCTCGAAACCGCATGCGAACACAAATCACCTACCGGAGCTGGTCGCGAGGATCCGCAGTGGCGGCATCCAGCTGCGTGGCCACAAAGATAGCTCTGGTGCCCTCCGCCTTGTGGTCCCCCAGCCGGCTCATCAGCATGCACCTGGATTCCTCTTTGTCTGCTGCCCGCTGCCAGCCGCCGTGTGCATTCGCGGCCATCAGCCCACAAGGAGACCACAAAGAGACGAGGATGGCACCGTACATGTTGCACCACCGGGCAGTAGTACACGTGCGGCCGGGAAAACAGCCTCAGTAATACAGAAATGGACATGGAAGTATGTGCACCTGGCGTGTTGTGGTTGACGCAATCCGGATACCCAGTTGAATGATACAAGGTAGCTGCAGTTGACTGACAAATGCTGCTAGCTGCCATGCCCAAGGTTGGCTTATCGCCCGTCATCTCTAGAGCTCACCGCGAGCAGCGCACTACGGATTGGGTGCAAAAGGTATCCTCTGCACACATGTGAGGACTCGATTAATGTGAGGCAGGAAAATGACACGGACAAGATGTGTTGTCGACATTGCTAGAGAAACACATCAAGGATGTGCCAAACCCCATATCGACATGAAAACAAGAGCATGTTTCCACAATTGCAAAGGCAGGGTAGAGCCTCCTCCTGGACTAGCTGTGCCACCGGCTCTCACACGTAATGAGATGAAGATCTGCCTACATGTGTCCGTGAGACAGGTTTGGGCCGATGCTAAATAACGATTTTGCTCGAGCATGCATGGGCATGTTAGGTGTAAACACGCTGCAACACAAAAGAATTGAGACTAGGCGATCGTCCATGAGGCGACCCTGTGCATGAGAAATTTATATATCTAGTATAATCATATGATAGCAGATTAGAAAATGAGAACAAAAGTTTCACATTTGTCAGTTTACGTCAGTCCAGGTGAGGTCATGCATCCCTGGGATAAAATCACAAGCTCACGCGTTAGTATAAAATTGGTGCCTGACCACCTGGGAGGTGCAAGCCAATCAACACTTCAAAGGATCACGTCTAACACTTCAAAAAAAGCTACGAAAGACATGTCTAACAAACCTACCGCGAATTCGGCGGCCACTAACGTGCAGCTGACATCGGCAAGGTTTCGGGCCGCCACGTTGCCGCGGGCCCGGTTGGCGTCGCCGGTCCCTGGGAGATCCACTAGCACTACCCCCTTGGGCAAATTGCAGCGAGAGGCGGGCAGGGCGATCTCTACCCCAGTCACCAAGGGCCAGAGCTGGAAATGATCCTCGCTGTCCGGGGCCGTGGCTGCAGAGCAATCACCGGCTTCCCAGCTCGCTGCAAACTTCTGAATCCTCGCCCTGCAGGCCTCGGCGCTCTTTTCCGGAAAGGTGTCCGTTGTTCCGAGGCGGCCCCGGATCGCCACGTGGAGTACGGCCCACAAGCCTCTCACGGTAATGTCCGTTCCAGTGGGAAGCCCCCTGTTGGCCCCAGTCCAGGCAAAACCACCCAGAGGCATTGGTGATTCAGCTCGCGCTACATACGGCCAAAGGACTGCGCGGTGTTGATGGAGCCGTCAACATGCTGTCAACATGCTGCAACGTGCCAGAAATGACCCATGGAGATGCCATCGATTGATGATGGCAGTGTGCAGAATACGGTTGCTGGCTGTATCTGTGACTGTATCATTCTTATGTTCCTGTCATACTAATAATAGTACATGAGCAATAGTCCATTAGTGAAGCAGCCAAAAAGCCAAGGCTGCCCGTCACCCAACTGCAAGCATTGTCAGTGACCTGCGCCCTCGCCGTGTATCCATGAGACAACCAGCGCAGGCCTTCATACTGTAGTATAGTGACCAGCGTATCCATGAGACAACCTCCGCAGGCCAGAAATCGTGAGGATGTTTACATATGCATCGCAACAACCAATCGCAGAGGTAGCTAGATGACTACATAGACCAGCATGTACGACGGTTTAGCGCCAGGCCTCAAAAGAGGTTCATACGTACGGATGGTGGGCGTGATATTTAGGGTTAAGGGTTTAGGGTTTAAGTACAAGCATGCTGGCAGAGGAGTACACTGGCGGAAGGTTTGAACAATACGCTGACAGAAGGCTTCTTGTTTCATAGCTATACGTAAGTGGATGCATGTACGTAAAGGCGGTGCGCACTCAATATGAAGTTCAACAGTACTGTACATATTTGCGAACGCCGTCTTGATTTGCTTATTTAGTTGTGTATGCGTGAACGCAGTTTCAGCGAGTTGAGAGCACCCTTTCGCAAGTTTGCCAGCAGCCAAGCACTGAACATAATCAACATAAATGACATGCAAATCTGGCGCAACAGGCCTGCATGGGTACAAGAAAAACTTAACACATAAAGTTGTTGCTGCATCTTGAATCATTTCAAGAAACAGTATTATTATTATTACTATTACTATTATATCGTGAACAAACGATATGTATAGGTGGCTCGAATACATGAAACTTTTACACAAAAAGCAAGCAGAGCTGGCTCAGATGTCATGCCATTAATGTGATAATACTGGAGCTTAACTGGTCACAAAATTCCACCCACTTACAATGCTGCTAACCGCTGCTTCGCTTCATGTGCCGCTTCAAGGTCCCCTGCGCTGCCTTGTGCCGCTGCACTGTCCTCATCAACGACATCTGTCAGGTCGCCCACCGCCAGTCTGAAGCAAGCATCCAGTTCGCCCTGCATTGACCATATGAATGCACGCAGGAGGGGGGGGGCGGGCGGGCACGGGGGACGGGAGTAGGCAGAATCCGTACACAGGTTCATTCATAGGCAGCGACACTGCAGTGGGTGTGCCGTATGAATACGCAGCTTGCAAAACGTGCTGGATGTCTGGAAGAAAGAAGATGGAGGCTAGAGGTAATGCATGTACACGTCGCACAGGGGCAACAAAACAGGATCGTTAAATATGGCTCGAGGTAAATGCGGTGATTGAGAGTACTTCAAGTTGATCGCATCTTACCGCAACACAAACAAGTCCATGTTTCTCAAACTGGACAGGCCATTACTTGCTCTTATAAGACAAGCTTGAGGTGGTTCAGCGGCGAATGAAAGAAGAACGAGAGCGTACGATACAGGGTCATGGGCATTGGAGGGATTGGCTCAAAAGGCCAGGGATTCCGACAGGTTGCGATAAGAGTCTTAATTGGTTTGAAAACTCGGATGGCTGCAGACCTTTCAGAAAATTGTGCAGTATGGAGAGTCCAATTAGGGATGAATTCACCTAGGTTCCAAAATAATCAGAACCTGCACAACATGAAATGATTTTAGCCTCCATGACAGCCATAGCACATATAACGTCATATGACTTGAAAACCAGGATACAGTTTCGCAGATATGGCTACTAGGGCAGATGACACAGATAGAGCGCTACAAGGGCGGATTACACAGATCGCTTCTACCTTTGCAGCACAAGGACACCACATCAACAGCACATCCACAGCACATCAACAGCACATCAACAGCACATCCACAGCACATCAGCAGCATATCAACAGCACATCAACAGCACATCAACAGCACATCCACAGCAGATGAACAGCACATGAACAGCACATCGACAGCACATCGACAGCACATCGACAGCCACTGCCTATCATTACCCCTACCTCGGACATGAAGTGGACCGTGACGCTGTAAAAGTCCCGGCTCCAAGCTCGAATCGAGATATGCGTGGCGGTGCATGCCTCTGACCCAGAGGTGGGGAGCAGCTCCTCTCCAGTGAGCGCGTTCAGCAGGGTGCTCTTGCCGCAGCCAGTTGGCCCGACCACCGCAACCGTTATCATGGGGGCAGCGCACTCGGACATATACTTGTCGGTGTCTTCGAGGAAGCCAGCCGCCACGGACTCAGGCAGTGCCTTGGATATCGCAGACAGCGGATAACAGATCTTGCCATGGGCGGGCACTCCTGGGGCATCTTCATCAGACGCAGGCTCCTGTGGTGCTGACACGCGGAACATGTTCTGGCAGCTGCTGGCAGCCACACTGGTGGCCCCTCGGCCCTCCAGCTCTGGGCCCTTTCCCTTTGTTTTTGCCTGCTTGGTGCCAGCATTGAAAGGCTGCAGCGTGGCCAGCAGCGCGCTCAGTTGGTCCCTGATAAGCTTGAAAAAGTATTCAGGTATGTCGCCCGGGTGCGCGTGCCCCCCTGGCGCTTGCAAAGGTGGCAGCGATGGCAGAGGTGGCAGTGCCTCCAGGTCGACAAGCAGGTCGCTGATGTCAGGACTGCTTCCCATGCCGCTGCTCGAAAAGGGTCCCGCTTTCAGCCCCGAAGTCATGTCCTTGTGGGTACCCGCATGGTCTGACAGAGATTGCGGCGTGGGCTGAATCGTGAAATCTGGCCATAGTTACAGCAGGCCATGGGAGAGCAAAACAAAAATAGGACATTTAGGTGCAAGAGTGGCCATCCAGAAGTGAGTTTCTGTGCTCTTGCAACCAAACGAAGTGCCTGCCATGGATGAGGCGGGCATCAATAAACTGTTGTGGGAATACAACTTGCAAAAAATGCGAACATGACATAGGCACTGGAAATAAACAGTAAATGATGCCTGGCAATTTTGTAGTAGTACATATTATGTCCCACAGTGGTACGTTGGTGCTGAGAAGCAACTGGTTTATTAGTGATCCAAAGACGCTTAGCGTACAAACTTATTACGTATTAGTACTATGATCACTTACTACAAACGTAGTATTAGATTATCAGTGACCAAAAAACGCATAGCGTGTACAAACTTCCAGGTAAAGGATCAGCCAACAACTAACAAGCTGATACTCGCTAGCTCTGAACGCGCTCTGCACTCCATGCTGCTGCGCACGTGGGACATGGATGTGCAAGGTATGGTTAAGGCATTCGTCCGGGTTCTGGAAGAGCACACATTACCATGAGCTCAGCATGCCCCCCCCCCCCGATTTTATTCGTTTGTAATGTTCTTCTCACTCAGTTGAAAAATTACCCTTCCTAGCGAGCATGCATAGCATGATGTAGTATAGTAGTATGTATATAAGCCAAGCCAGTAAAAAAACTGCTATAGTAAGACTAGCACTAGTCACTTTTCCCAGGGCTCACCAGTGCTGAGAAGACTTGTCAGCTCGCGTCTCAACTTCAGTCGCAAGCCGTCCGCGGGGCAGTTGGTGATGCTCAGTATCTCTTCGACATGCTCCTGTGGCGTACAAAACCCACAGCAGACAGCCGAGGGGTGCGACCCATTTCGGCAGTAAACAAAAAGAGTGGTTGAAAAGATGTGTCTAACATGAGGTATAGTGCAAAGCCTCCACCAGATGTTACCACTTCAGCACCCTAGTAGACAACATGAAGGGGAGACAGGCTCCCTTCCGCTTACCCATGCCTGCAGGAACAACCGCCTACTGACAAGCCAAACGGGCGGAATTAAAGATGCCAGGTTGGTGGTCCCCACTCGAAGAAAAGATACTTTACTGCTTCAATAAACGAGCCTGTGTTTCCTTATGCATTGTGTATACCTTGCCACCACTCAAGGTCATTTCACGGGAAATGTGGGACCATTCCAAGGAGATATAGTTCAATGCTCTGATGGGGAAGCAAGCCGAGCAGAGAACACGGTACCAACTAACAGACCTGCCGTGGTATAAGCCGCCTTGCATTGAGAGGATTTTCACATTTGCCTTGAGAGGATGCAGAAGCATATCACCTAGAACAAGATGGTAGCGGCTGGCTAAGAATTAGGAGTATACGTGGTTTCGGCAGCCGAAAGACCCAACGTCGTTTCAGCACTGATCATGAGGGGCACAAACACGAACAATACTAACAAGAAGAGGCTAACAAGCGATGAGGTGATTGTCTGTTAATCAATAATAGCTGTTGATAGCCTGGTAATCTCTGCACTATCTATTCCCTGGTAGTCTCTAGAACCTGTTGATAGCCTGGTAATCTCTTCATTTTATATTCCCTGGTAATCTCTTCACAATTGATAGCATGGTAATCTCTTCACTACCAACTGCCTGGTAATCTCTGCACTATTCATTCCCTGGTAATCTCTAATCACTACAGGTCCCCTGAAGCTGCGGTCCTCGGATTCCAGACTGGTCTGCACCCACGCAACTGGCCTACCTAAGATATCGATTAACATTATGTTTGGAAAGAGAATAGGGCATGTAGTGTGCAACACGCTCACTATTAATGCAGATTGCAGGCAGCCCTGAGTGGTTATAAAAAACATTAGATTGTTAGTGACCTGAGGCCACCTTGCCTCTTTGTTGATGCATGCTTTCCTGTAGAGATGTTGATGGCTTAACGGTGCGTCTGCCAGAAGAAGAACAAGGATTTTCGGTATTTTTTTTCTTGTCCTGCAAGGGCCAAGCTTGTCTCGACTGAAACTGCCGCATGGCTCTGGCTGAGGGAAAGTAAATCCATACATGACGACACTGCATGTGTCCATTTCAAGCTCATTGCCTCAAGTCCATTTCGAGCTCATTGCCTCAATGCCAGACGCATTTTGGGACCAGTGCCGGACCATTCTTGAAGCTATTGGGGTTCCATATTCGCGTCGGATATGAGCGCCTTTCTGCCAGTTCCTGCCAGAGCTGCCCTGAGTGCGCCTTCCAGCTTCCTGCCAGAGGGTGTTATTGCTGTTTTGTAACGCCGGTGTTGTTATTGCCGTGATAATCATCTTTAACGTGATCAGCTATCACAGCGACTTTCCCGGTTGTAGAGGGCTAGAAAGCGTTCATATGCCCCTTACTAAAGGTGCACTTACTAAAGTGCATGAAATGCACGTCCCTTTCTCCAGGCTGGAAGCTGAGTTCAGTACTAATGTGAACGTCCTAAAGCCACCTGCAATCACAGCAGCTTATGAAACTTGATAAATAATTAAGTGCTAATCTAGTCCGAACATAAACAATATAATAATAAGTACTAATATGGTATGAGTGGTATCCTTTGATACCCTCGTCTTCCCGCTGTTGCCAAAACAGCCGTGGTTAATCATGCTGTCGACCAAACAGCCAGAAAAACATGTAACAATGTATCGCTACCACAAACGTTACCTATCTGGAGTGGTATGATGTCCCGCCTCGAAAGTACAACACTACATACACTACAGTTATTTACTATTATACAGGCAGCCGCCACCAACCTTGATGCTTCTCTCGCCCCGCAAAAAGATGACATTCCCATCAATATACTTCTCTTTAAAGACCTGCAAAACGTGCAGCAAGGCAAATCCATGCGATTCACGAGCTTTAGAAGAACTTTCCCTGAACCAGCAACACAGAGCATGTTAACTGGGTGGGAACTACGCTCAAATCGATGCGGACAGAAAGTTTAGAAGATGAAATCTGCTCGGAGAATACGAGATACAGCGTTGCAGAGTGATGGTAGCAGGCCAAGTAAGCGAGTATGCACCGCCACGTGTAGCTATACAAGCTCAGCTGGGACGGCAGCACCCCACAAAAGTCACAGGGTAGCCACCAGAAAACAATCATCCAGGGCTTGGTTAAACCTTGTCAAAAAGCAATTCCGGGTGGCACATTTACCCACCACCTCATCATGGATAACAGCATCCTTGAAAATTCGGGCTCCTGCCAAATTATCTGACGACTGAGCTTTCTATTTAGACGCTAGAGGAAGCATGTCAAGGTGATGGTGTTGGTACATAAACCATGCAGGGTGGGCAGGGTCCAGCCAGGACGAGTAATTTCATATAAGGAGGAATTCTTTAGAAGACTGCCATGCAAGCACAAACATATGGCTTTGAAAGCCTTTTCAGGGCAGAACAGATTCCCAAGTGGTGCAACCGATCCAGATGTGTCGCTTCCTTTAAAATTTGTGAGATTGCAGGATAATAATATGCCGTGCAGGGCGCCTCTTTGCCACCCGCTGTCTCGATTGCATGTCATGCTACGGAAAACTACGGAATCTACGTTCAGTTTCTGTGCGACATGCACCCTTGGGTGCAGCATCCCACATGACATGCCAGCCCACATTATCATGCCCCACCCCGTTCGTCCCATCACACGCATCCCACCACACTGTCACGCATCCCACCACACATGCCCCACCCCGTTTGTCCCCCCCCGAACGCGCGGCTATTACTTGCGTGCACACCCGCCTTTCAGTTTAAAAGAGAAAGGCCATTTACAATCTCGCGGGCTACTTGCAAGGTTTGAGACCCAAGTGGTCTCCCACACAACAACCACATGTGGAGCTGGAGGGTTTTCGCATACGCGGGCGTGGCAAGTTGAGGATGCCACCTGATGGGCTTTCTTGCAGGCGGCACCCCTTTTATCGCGATGGGGGTGAACCTTATGATGTTTGCAGGGAGGAATGGCTGTTAATTACGGTCGAGAACTCACTTGGGCGATGCTGCAGGCGGCAGGATTGGAGGGATCGAGGCTGCTCAGCACCCAGGCAGACACCTGATCCAGGGAGCTCGTTGCACTGAGAACCCAGAGGGTGGGAAAATGATCGCAAACGCATCACGTAGTCCAAATCAGGTCAAGAAAAAGTGGATGGGTGGCGGGTGGGTGGGTGGGTGGGTGGGTGGGTGGGTGGGTGGGTGGGTGGGTGGGTGGGTGGGTGGGTGGGTGGGTGGGTGGGTGGGTGGGTGGGTGGGTGGGTGGGTGGGTGGGTGGGTGGGTGGGTGGGTGGGTGGGTGGGTGGGTGGGTGGGTGGGTGGGTGGGTGGGTGGGTGGGTGGGTGGGTGGGTGGGTGGGTGGGGTGGGGTGGGTGAGGGGGGTTGGGTGGGGGGGTGTTTTCCTTGTGTTGTGGACTATAGCCAGATGACAGAGGAGTGGGGCAAAGTTGGTTTAAGCATTATGATTAGCTCTGGATAATTAATTTGGCATCAGAAAGTCCTTCACAATTACGACTGTAGGAGGCCGATGCAACTGATTGGCATGTCAGGATCCATATTAGGAATGAACGGATGCAAGATGGCAGGCTTGAAACACACGTATAGCTAGGTACATGTAACCTGCATCGGCTGGTACGCATTAGAAGCCAACCATAGGCATCACTTAGGAAAGAGGGATTCAAGTGCCCCAGCTCTGCTAACGATAGTAAGTCATATCGTGCCGTCCTTTAGGAAGACGTTAAACGGAGTGCGAAGTAGTACAACGTGTTTGTTAGGCATAAGAAACCAGTTAATTTGCGTTCCCAAGCTGACCATTAACCCACGAAAATTATGGCCCCGTCGAGCAACACACTACACGATGACGTGTGTCCACCGAAAGCAACGCGTAAGTGGCCATGGAGCAGTGTGCCTAAGCTTGGCATGAAAGTAACTTTCATCATAAAATAAAAACTTGAAAGGTTTATGGTGAATGTAAGCTCGAGACATCGTCTTATATGTACATTCTTTGCAAAACCGACAAACTAGGTGACTGCGATTCATGTAAAGAAACTCCCTACTGCAGTGCGGTTGGGTGCGCAGTGACGAGCGATCGCACTGATTTGCCAAGAAACCCAAGAAGTACCTTATTCGTTCGGCCATTTGGAGCGAATGCAGTAAGGGAGGCAAGGGTTTAAGCTACGACGTATACGTGCTTTTCCTGGCCAATCCCGCTTCGCGCTTTGGCGGGCCTCTTAGGCTTAGGCCCTCGGCCCGCCGACAGGGCGGAAACATGGGCGAATGTGCCGTCAATCACCAGGCCAAATCGCGATTCACCAGGTAAAATTTTTATATCTATTGATCACGAGTTTCTGATTTCCATGCACATTCCCCCTAATCTGCTCGTCATGCAGGCGTGAAATTGCGCCCAATTCCACAAATGCACTCTGAATTGAACTGTGAAGCCATTTCCTCGTAAGCTAGGTTCGTGTTGATCCCGTGCAACATGGCGGGAAACAGGACATTCGAAGTTGGGTACGCGGCGCGGCGCAACATACAAGATGACGCGTACTTTGTTGTTGTTGTTGTTGTTGTTGTGTCCCACGCCGCACATGGGCAGCTGAGAATCTATAGTGGACGCGTACTTTAGTAATGTATGTACCGAACGGAAAATTGATGAAGTACTCATTACAAGTGGTTTGTAATGTCCCCGGCCACTATAGATTCTCTGCTGCCTATGTGCGGCGTGGGACACAACAACAACAATGTCCTCGGCCACTAAAGATTCTCTGCTGCCCATTTGCGGCGTGGGACACAACAACAGCAACAACAACAACAAGTGGTTTGTGCTAATCGTTATTGTGGATGTCGCACCAGAGATACGGCCCACGCAAACGGACTGGCCACGTCCAACTACGCGGGAATAGACTGACTGACGTGCAACGGCCCCGCCAACGGGCAAACCATTGCTGCTTCTCCTCACCAGCAGGTTGGCGCCAAATTTTAGAGCGCGATGAGCGGATCCACGTGTCTCCGGGCATCGCATCGGCCTTCCACGTCTCACATAAGATAAGCAATGGTTGTCCTCAATATGTCGAAGCGATGGCGACAATAGCCCCTGAGCGAGCCCGCAGCAGGATCATCACGGCTTGAAGTGTCTAAAATTTGGATTGAAGTGAAGTAAGGCAAGTTATCCCAAGTTGCACAAACTGGCATACCTTGGAGGTGAAGAGGACCGGGTTTGCTTGAACGTCGTCTGCTAAGCCTCCCGTTAACCCTACCGTCATGCCAGAATTGCCTGAGGTGGAGTACGGGCGGAGACTGCTGGAGGTGTACGCGGTTGGGAAGCGCATTTCATCGGTGATTGCCGAGAATGACGACAAGATATTCTCGGGTGTGCCCGCGGCAGCTATCCGGGAGAAGCTGAGCGGTAAGACGATTGTCGCGTCCCGGCGCTTGGGTAAGCACATCTGGCTGGAGCTCGACAACCGCCCCTGGCCTTCCTTCCATTTCGGGATGACAGGAGCCTTCTCCGTCAAGGGAAGTCAAGCTATGAAATACAAGGAATTCACCGTGGACACAAGCGCGTGGCCTCCCAAGTTCACGAAATTCCTCATGAAGCTGGAAGGCGGTGATGAGATTGCGTTCTCGGATCCCCGCCGGTTCTCCCGGATACGAGTCCTGGACGATCCTGAGCACTCCCCTCCCATCAGCGAGTTGGGATTCGACGCCCTCTTGGCAATGCCGACGCTGGAGGAGTTTTCTGCGAAGTTGCGTGCAAGGACCGCGCCTGTCAAGGTACAGGCCTTGCATTGACCCCTGCATATTAGCACAGGCACAGGGACTACACGCTCGAGACGTGTGATGGCGCGATGGGATTTTGCCCCTGCATCAAGCGATTCCACTTATTACTAGTTCGACACATTGAAGTTAAGGTGCCCATCCCAGTTATGTTGGACATGAATCTCAAGTACATCAATGGCCTGTGGACTTTGTGATTGTGGCAGCTTTATCATACTGCCGATCAAGGGGTCGGTTAGTCAAGTTCCAGCCTATCATGAGTGGCATATTTGCTTATCTTCCGGTCAATGCCGCTGCATCCACACAATGTTGTGAGCCGAGCCCAACCCGAAGCCCCCACAGTTCTGTTTCAAGCTCACTGTTGCGTTCCACACAGTGTGTGCCCAACCTGAGCCCACCACTGTTTTGTTTCACCCACCCAGCGTGCGCTTTACCACCAGGTCATTCATTTTCTTGGGTACCGTCCATGTGTGTAGCCCATGTGCAGTTAATGGCGCAGCGTCTGCGCTTCTACGCTTCTGCCCTCGTTCCAATTCCCTACCCACTGCATTGGTGTGCCGTATCCACCCCAGCACATGGCCAACCATGCCCTGTTCACTGCAATCATGCCCTGCTCATCACATGCATTGCTCCATTATCACTCATCTCCTATTCACCAGATAAATATCTCCTACCCATCACTCTTATGTGCCTTAGTCCTCACTAACGGCCCACCACAGGCGGTCCTCAAGTAACCGCGCCCTAATCACCTCCTCCTTATGTGCCCTAATCCTCACTAACGGCCCACCACAGGCGGTCCTCAAGTAACCGCGCCCTATTCACCTCCTCCTTACGTGCCTTAGTCCTTACTAACGGCCCACCACAGGCGGTCCTCAAGTAACCGCGCCCTATTCACCTCCTCCTTATGTGCCTTAGTCCTCACTAACGGCCCACCACAGGCGGTCCTCAAGTAACCGCGCCCTAATCACCTCCTCCTTATGTGCCCTAATCCTCACTAACGGCCCACCACAGGCGGTCCTCAAGTAACCGCGCCCTATTCACCTCCTCCTTATGTGCCTTAGTCCTCACTAACGGCCCACCACAGGCGGTCCTCAAGTAACCGCGCCCTAATCACCTCCTCCTTATGTGCCCTAATCCTCACTAACGGCCCACCACAGGCGGTCCTCAAGTAACCGCGCCCTATTCACCTCCTCCTTACGTGCCTTAGTCCTTACTAACGGCCCACCACAGGCGGTCCTCAAGTAACCGCGCCCTATTCACCTCCTCCTTATGTGCCTTAGTCCTCACTAACGGCCCACCACAGGCGGTCCTCAAGTAACCGCGCCCTAATCACCTCCTCCTTATGTGCCCTAATCCTCACTAACGGCCCACCACAGGCGGTCCTCAAGTAACCGCGCCCTATTCACCTCCTCCTTACGTGCCTTAGTCCTTACTAACGGCCCACCACAGGCGGTCCTCAAGTAACCGCGCCCTATTCACCTCCTCCTTATGTGCCCTAGTCCTCACTAACGGCCCACCACAGGCGGTCCTCAAGTAACCGCGCCCTAATCACCTCCTCCTTATGTGCCCTAATCCTCACTAACGGCCCACCACAGGCGGTCCTCAAGTAACCGCGCCCTATTCACCTCCTCCTTATGTGCCTTAGTCCTCACTAACGGCCCACCACAGGCGGTCCTCAAGTAACCGCGCCCTAATCACCTCCTCCTTATGTGCCCTAATCCTCACTAACGGCCCACCACAGGCGGTCCTCAAGTAACCGCGCCCTATTCACCTCCTCCTTACGTGCCTTAGTCCTTACTAACGGCCCACCACAGGCGGTCCTCAAGTAACCGCGCCCTATTCACCTCCTCCTTATGTGCCTTAGTCCTCACTAACGGCCCACCACAGGCGGTCCTCAAGTAACCGCGCCCTAATCACCTCCTCCTTATGTGCCCTAATCCTCACTAACGGCCCACCACAGGCGGTCCTCAAGTAACCGCGCCCTATTCACCTCCTCCTTACGTGCCTTAGTCCTTACTAACGGCCCACCACAGGCGGTCCTCAAGTAACCGCGCCCTATTCACCTCCTCCTTATGTGCCTTAGTCCTCACTAACAGCCCACCGCAGGCGGTCCTCAAGTAACCGCGCCCTATTCACCGCACCGCACCGTGACATGTCCTGCCCACCACGTGGACGTGCCTTGTTCTCTATAACCGGCCGATTTTCTCGTGTCACCGCGGCAATCTGCCAACAATAGGCGGTCCTCCTACACCCGCCCTGTCCTGCTGACCACATGAACATCTCCTTGACATGAACATCTGCTTCCCACCACTCTGACGTGCCTTTTTTGTTACTATCGACCTATCACAGGCGGTGCTTCTAGACCAGTCCTTCTCTGCTGGCGTCGGCAATTGGGTGGCAGACGAGATCCTCTACCAGGCCCGTGTGCACCCCTCCCACCGCGCGTCGCAGCTCTCTGACCGCCAGGTGGCGACGCTGCGTGACAAGATGGCCTATGTGCTGGAGACCGCAGTGGGCCACAACGCGGACTCGTCCTTCTTTCCCTCCGACTGGATGTTCCACATGCGCTGGGGCAAGGGCAGAGCGGGGGCCCAAAACGGGAGCGGCCACAAGGTGGCGTTCATCACCGTGGGGGGCCGCACGACCGCGTTTGTGCCATCGTTGCAGAAGCTGTCGCCCGGGCAGGCGGCAGAAGCGGTCGAGGGAGGGGAAGGAGAGGGGGATGAGGTGGAGGGTGCGGTGGCTGGGGGTAGTGTCGGCAAGGGAAGCAAGAAGGTTGGGGCGAGGAAGGCGGTTGGTGGGAGCAAGGGGAGCGAGAAAGGGCAAGAGAAAACGACCCCGAAGCGGAAAAAGGCTGGGGGGGTTGTTCCGGGTGATGTTGTTGTGGAAGGGGAGCTGACTTCTTCAGCCGTCACCAAGAAAACGGCTGCTCCGCGTGGGCGCAAGAACAATGGCGGCGCGACGACGGAGCATGAGATGCAGAAAGGGGAGGGCAAGCGTGCCAGTTTCCCAGCTTCTGAAGATGCTGCAGATGTCGTCTTGACCGCTGATGATGCCCCTGGTGCTGCTGGCGTCCGGCTGGCGGCCAAGGGGGGCCGGGCCAGGTCCAGAGGTAAGGAGGCCAAAAGTGTGGAAGCAGTTCCCGCAGCTGCGAAGGTATCGGGAAGGAAACAGACGAACAAAAGGGGAAATAAACAGGCTACCGAAAGGGGAAATGAAGACAGCGGCAGCGTCCAAGTGGCCGCTGGCACCGCTGACATCCCAAACGTCGAGGCTGAGCCGGAGAGCGAGCCTGCGGGGGTGGTCGGTGGCTCTGCTGCTGCCACCTCCCAGCGTGGCACAAAAGGCAGGGTTAGGAAGGCAGGGGCGGCAGCTGGGACAGCTGGCAGTAATAGCCCCGCTGGCAACGCTACCACTGGTGCGAGGGGTAGGAAACCCAAGGGGGCTGTGTCGGCTGTAGAAGAGCTGCTGCCTGTACCGGCTGTGAAGACAGGGAAAGGGCGGGCACGCAAGGCTGTGGCCCTGCAGCCGGGAGCACAGGTGGAGACGCAGGTGAAGCGGCCGCGGAGGCGGTAGCCTAACCCCAGTTGTTTTGTAGGGGCTTTAGATCGGTGTTACTCATGCCAGTTTGATCACTGACCTGGGCTTTCCTGGGCTGTCGTGTGTTCGATCATGGATGAATATTGTAGCACTGTTATTCCAGGGAATTTTGTGTCACAACGTGTTGCATCTTCATGGTTGTGCATATGGGAAAGCCCTAAAGCTGACTGTGGGCCCCATGCAACATGCATGCGCTGGGACCCACATGTGCTGGCGATGCCTTTGTTCCCTGCCAGGGTTGGAGCATGAGCGGGCGGCAGTTTGGGACAGTCTGGGAAGGATCAAGGGTGTGGCACTACTTATTTGGTCAGGCAGCACCCGTCGAGGGCAGAGAGGCAGCCTCCTAACTAGTAACTTGGTGCTCAACGCACCTCCAAGGGTGGGTCAGAAACCTTGTGCAAGAGCTTGTCTGCCTACAAGTGACGGTGACATTCCAATTTTACGACCAAACCTCCAGATGCTGGCCTGTACAGTATGCCTTTATATGTGTTGATAGGGAATATGTTTAAAACCTAAAACGTAATTTTATGCAATAATTCATTGTGAGTCATGCATGCTAGTGTTGGGGAGTTGTGGAGCACAATAATACACTAAATTATAGTGCTTTTTCCATCCCTGTTTGTTGCACGATGGGAATTGTGAATAATTTAAGCACGTGTGACGTGTTGTGGCGCGCGGGTGCCAATGTGATGAAAGGGGGCAGATGTTCCCGCCTAATTCCCTCATACCCAATTAAGGTGCGCCGGCCGGCTTACGCATGCATGCAAGCACTGCGCGTTCAAACTGGACAGCCCTAGGTATTATTATATATATGGTCCAAATGGTATAAGCAGGCGCAGGAGAGCGATCTACTCGGCAAAGCACATATGCAGCCTCCAGGGCATATCCACCAGGGCTACACATGCATATCCACCTCCATTCATTTCCATCATCCTGAACGACTGGCGACAAACGCGGATAAGATAAGTACAGCAGGCTCGAGCTACCATGGTCCGGATTCTTGCATGCAGATTTCTGGCATGTGCCGGTTGTACGTCTCCGTCTTGGATTAATTAATTAATTAATTAATAGACACGTGGGAGGGGAACATGGGACTCCGTCTTGGATACGAATCATCATATATTAGAAAAATTACAATTACTTAATTACATCAGATTGAAGGCACCCAATTAAACATACATGTAATTAATTGATTAATTAATAGACACGTGACGGCGTCACGTGAGCGTAAGTCCTCAGTGGGAGGGGCCGGAACATTGGATCAAAGGAATGGATTATGTGAGCTATCTGGGTCCACATAAACGAAGCCAACACTAACAAGAGATACCACGCTAACAAGAGATACCATGACAAAAGAACTATACAGCCGACATGGAACACATTTTTTTCTTTTAACATATATTATACACGTGCACCTCGGCCAGTCCACTAGGCAGTGAGCATCAATGCATCTGCCTTGGACGTTTACTGTTGGACGCCCGATCATGCCTGCATGTAAGCGTGAGCAAGCAATATAGGTGACAGTGCAAGCATTCATGACGACATGCACTGGCAATAACTAGCTAGGGCTGCATATGGCGTATGCGTCCATGCACAGCTGTTCATGCAGGGTCCGACTGGCTTTATGCATGCCGGAATGACCGACTCCTGCAACCTGGTGAGTTTCCCGCCATCCTTATCTTCGTCGACTTCATCAAGGCTTTTGATTCTGTCCTCGATCTGGGCCGCTCTATGGGCTGTCCTTGCTCGCGCTCGCGTCCCCACTCCCCTGATTACCGTCATCCGCACGCTGTATGAAGGGTCGACCACTTCGGTGCGCACTCAACACGGCTTTACCCCGCCATGTCCACTGCAGACAGGCGTCTGGCAGGGTTGCGTCCTGTCGCCGTACCTGTTTATTATTGTAGTGGATTATGTTATGCGCCAGGCACGTGCCCGCTTTGCTGGCATTGCAGGCCGTGCCTCTGGCCTAGTGCTCACGAACAAGCTTGGGGAAGGGGGGCCGACCATTAACAGGCAGAATTTACTAGCTGACCTCATTTATGCGGACGGCGTCACGCTCATCGAGAAGCCGGCTCCGTCTGCCCAAGTTTGCATGGCTGGACTGCCTGGCGCTCGGGCGGTTGGTCTAGAAATCAGCCCCAAAACGGAGGCCGTGGCTCTCGGCATGGCCGGGCCCTCGCCCACACTCCGCCTCTTAGACGACACCGAGGTCAACTACCCTAGCTACTTCCGGCCGCTTCAAGCTGCTCGGCACTTGGAGCTTCCTGAGTCCCCACTGCGAGAATGACCTGACGACACGGATCGGCATGGCGTGGGCGCAACTCCATGATCGACCACCGCAGCTGGTGGAGCAACCCCGACCTCCCCCGGATCGTCAAGCGTGACCTCTTCAAGGTCGTCATTCTGACGATCCTGACCTACGGCGCCGAGACCTGGACACTGACGCAGGAGCTGGAGCAGCGCCTCAATGGCAACGTCACCAAGATGCTGCGCAAGGCCCTGAACATCCCCTAATTTGGTTTTCACATTAGTAATGAGGATTTGTACGCTGATTAATTTGCCCTATGTTTCCCTGACATTCTTAGGCACAGGCGCCTGGGCCTAGCCGGGCACCTGGCCCGCACAGATCAGGTAGACACATCAGATAGAGTAGCTGGCCGGCACCAAGCCCGCCCAGCCTGCATGGGCGTTAACTATGTCCTCACCTGGCGTGCCCCAGGCCGCGCGAGGCAGGGCCGCCACCCGTGGACTTTTCGTGATAGACTCGGCATGGGCATGTGCTACCCTAGACGTGGCGGGCTCACACCCGGGTACGTAGCCTCCTGGTTTGTCTGTTATATGGAGGCAGATGGTACGCAAGGATAGATGGCAAGTAGTGATGAAGGAGATCACCCCCAAGTCTGTGGGGGCTCCGCGTGTGACCGCGTATCACATCACCTAAAATCGGTCCGTCCGGTTACATGAGATCCTGGGAATTTTGGCGCGAACGCGTCGCGTTGAGGACGACGGGACCAGAAAAATTCCACCTCGCATGGCTGTCGACCCTATGTCCGCCGGAATATCAGTCATAAGTCAATTATGCATGTTAAGTCGCTGCGATGGATGCAAACGACGCGTAAACTCTCCTGCTTTGCGATGATGCATGGTAGATATTATTCGCGTATGTTCATGCGTCAAAATAATTCGCAAACTGAGACGCTATTTTTTGTGTCGGCCAGATCTGGAATTGGCAGCGAAAATGCATGTTTATTAATTGTGGGGGAAACTTTTTTGTTGGAAGCTCACAATTCCCAAAAGGTCGAATCCGAATGGGCTTCAAGTCTACTTTCACGAGCGCTAATCAGTTTTTCGAGAAACGAATCACATTTTCCAGGCTGTCGCATTACCTGCCGGCAGGTCAGATTTTGCTGTTTTCAGTGACGTTTACGACCGTCCTTGCTTGATGCGTTTCTTCCTTTTTTTCGGCTCACGGCATGGCGGGGCTTGTTCCAACATGCCTGCGGAGGTGTAAGCTGTGTAGCCATGATTTAAAAGTCACATATTGCTCTCGCGCCACCATCTGTTACTGCTCGACACTGCAAGAAACACTGGTTGCCTGCTCGCAACGCAAGCACAAGCACGACAACGGTGCCCTAATCCACATCCAGGCGTGTATTTCCGAGAAAAACTTCAGGCTTTTGTCGCGGCATACCTTCGGTGTTCCAAGCCGTTCACCGCTCCCCGAAATAGTCTTATGACTCGCTTTAAGCATTGTGGGTTCGCGTCCGCCATCTCCGCGGGTGCTGACACGAGATGTTCGCGCTGAACCTGGACTGCAAGGTCGCCCGCTACCGGTTAGCTGTACGTATTTAGCAAGCTCTGGATGATATTGTCATGGTTTTGGTGCAGGAAGGTGCTGTGGGGGGGTCTATCTCACCTCTTTACCTAGCTTTCCTCCTCCTAGCTTGACAGCTAAGTTTGCATCAGGAAGTCATGCTTGTTGACAAAGCTCGATGGATGTCAACCTTGGGATGTGCTGTGAAGGTGTTAGCATGCTTGCTTGAAGAATTGAATGCGTATGTGTGCAAGCAATCGACATTTTTTTTAAGGGCAGTAGGTAGCAGCCACGTTCTTATTCAATTGTGTCAGGACGTCTATGTTGCCTTTACTGCACTCTGTCCTAGAGGAGTTTGATGCCACTGTAGATGACTATGACCAGTGGGGTGGTGAGGATGGGCCGGTGTGCTGGGGTGAGCCTGAAGGGCATCTTGGATCACGTGACCCTTAGGCAATCATGCCAGGCTGTGCAGTTTATGGCTTGTGATGTATGGATGCAGCGGGTGAAGCAGGTTGTCGTTGCCGTGGCCTGTGTTAGTGAACTCTATCATCTTTTAACTTACCCAAAGCCCCCCTAGACCTAAACTGCCTCGCCTTCTTTGAGGGGTTGCCTTCTTTGAGGAGTGCCATGTCTTGAAAGGTTTGTTGGGGCCCTGGCCTTTCAGAGTAGGTTGAGGTGGAGAGGGGTGGCACACTGCTAGGTGATGGCAGGGCCATCAATGTGATGCACCTTACGTTGGGATGGGGACCATGCATTTGTTCTTGTTGCTAGCATGGGCAGGGTGAGCGGCTGGGAGTAAGGTGTAAGTGCTACTTGTGCCACTGTCCGAAAGGGGAGCTCCATGCGGTGGGCAAACAGCGTTGCAAGCGTACACTTAACACAAATGTGGTCTGATGCACTCAGCTGACCTGCCATTCTCTTGATGCACCAAACCACACTAAAGGCTTGATATAGCCGGTAGGAAATGCATGTGCATGCAGTGTCAAAAGCAGAGAGGGACATTGTTAGCACATGAGTGTGTGATTGTAAACGATGAGTGTGAGCCTCCCCGTGCCATCCCATGCATTTTACACCTATTTTTGGCAATCCCCCATCACGCCGCAGTTATGCACCGCCTATGCAAGGGGGATGAATAGACAGTTCTAGGTGTGTTGAGGGATGAGATAAGGATAAACATGAGGAGCCATGCAGGCTAAAAAGGAAGGGCGATGTCAACAGTGTGTTTGCCCAGATTTTGATGTCAGGAGGGGCTGAAAGATCAGTGGCCACGATAAACCTAGGTGGATTACATGAGAGATGACACGACCATGAGAGGGTGGTAGATGAGTTCAACTGAGAAGAGCTAGCATTACATGCACAGATTCTTAATGACCTATGGACTGTCCAAGGGTTGGAGTTCAGTGCACGTTCCAAAGACTATGATGAGCATGACGATGATGGCAAGGGGGCGGGGGGGCGCAATTAGGACAGGCACTGATGCAGAATCATGTTGTACAGCAGCTAGGTGCTGAGCTCAATTGAATAGCAGCCCAAGCCACTGCTGTCCTTGATTGCGCTTTGTATTTCCATGTAGCAGAGAGGCACCTGGCAGATATATATTTGGATTAGCTGCTATAAGACACGCACAGCAGGGGTGCCCAGCAGAGTGGGCCAAGTACTGCAAAGGAGATTGTGTGTGCTGCCGAGCGGGGCCCGTTTAGAAAAGAGACTGGTCAGCCGACAGGCACGACTGGTCAGCCAAGCTCCCCTTCTTGAGGCTTGTAGGCACTACGGTGCTTGTTCCGAATGCCAGCATCTACTGTGATTGATGGTGATTTTGTCCCTTGATGATCGCTTTTTTAGTCTGTGTTGGTTAATGTATCCAGCCCCAGTGGCATGTATATGAATCCCATGACAGCCATGACGATAATTGAGTGAAGAATGCAAAGTTTTCCAAGACAATGGCGCAGAATATGGAGTATTTTGGCAAAAATCGCTCTATTTCTGCTTGCATCCGTCACTTTTAGTGGGCCGGCAGTGGTCCTAATATGTCCAACTTGTGTTCTAGTGTAAATTCAAGTATTGTGCTATTAATGTGACGAATTCTGGCATGATTGGGCCACATATGTGCTGGCAGGGGCTTCATAAGTTTGAAAATAATGCACTAAAACGGTGTTTTGGCTCATGTATGCCAGAATTATAGCACATAGTTTGGTCCTACATTGCATACTTAAGGGCGGTTTTTGTCTTTGGATGTAAATTAATAAGCATGACCATTTCCAACTGAATTGGACTACATTTACTACTTGTGTGTGGCTGCTATGCCTCCTTATGCCTGGAAAACATCGTTTTTTGCACTTTTCCACGTCACGGTTTGATGCTAAAAATAGTTCAGTTGGCCCCCCAATTTATATGTGATGTGAACAGGGTCCTAGGGGGACCTTAAGTCTAGAAAGGCACCCCGATCTGACTATATGTGTGGGAGATATGACCCCATGTAACAAAAAAGGCCATTTTTAGGTGATGTGATGGCATTCACAGCGATTCGGGCCGTGGTGCCCACAACCCTGTAACTAGGACCTAGATATCTTACATAATCCATTCCATCCCATGCTCCCCTCCCACTGAGGACTTATGCGCACGTGACGCAGTCACGTACGTGTTAATTAATTAATTAATTTAATTAACCGTTGCATACATGAGTCACCGTAGCATGAGTTACCGTAGCATACATGGTCATCTTTGTTACCACATCATCATCATCATAAACGAACTTGGTTCCTGTCCTTTTCTGAGTCTACTTATTTATATGCCACATGCAAGAAGCTAAACCCACATAGTCGAGTTCCGTCACAGTTGTGAAATATGTCAAGAGAAATCACTTGGCCCTTCAGATCGACACAGGGCCAATTGGCCGCCACGCCAACTTAGAAGCTCTGCGGTTAAGACCGTCCTTTTCAGGGTACTACGGCGACGGGAGCTATGGCCGACCTACCTCCAGCTCCGGCAGACAAAGGCGGGCCAGCCGGTATACTGGAAGGGGGCGGCCATCTACGTCGGCCACAAGCCCTGGCACGCGACCCCCTCGACCACCGCGGCCCCAGCGACTCCAGAAGCCCCAGCCAAGGGGAATACAGCAGCAGTAGTGTAGAATAGTTAGACAGTGGCCTTGTACATGCCCGCCTACTACAGGCACTATACCAGCTGAGGCCTAGCCTTTTTAGTCATGTACATGTGTGCCTATGATGAGCCACCCTCCAGATGATGCCTAGCTTTATTTAATTATGCAGTGCCCACGCAGGGAGTCACTCTCTGCTGAGAAGCCATGCCCTAGCTCTTGTATAGCCATGATGATCTTCCCCCACATGACATGCTCCCCCTTAGCTGGGTATAGCGTGATAGATCATGAGGGTGCAGGTGCCCTGGTGCACCTAGAGCAAGGGTAGCTTACATTCCCACCCTTGCATGAAGTAGCCTAGAATGTATCAAAAGCCATATGCCCCTTCTCAGGGATATGTGCTACATTTACTCCCAACGGAGTGATGTTCCTAACTAATTAATTAATTAATTTCAGGGTACTGCCCGGTGTCAAAAGAACACGATGGCTCTCGCGGGCTGTGAGTGCAATCCAGGACCCCATGGTGCTGTTTCGAGTGGCTGGGGTTTCAATCCAGGGTATTGCCGTGGGACTGATCTGGCCAGCCCACCTGGGCACGCCCAGTGTCCCTGGAATAGACTTAGTACTCACTGCTGACCAGATCAGCATATTATAATCTAATGAGTTGCATCAACCCACCTTGAAGCAATAAAATCATCCAAGCTCCTCCAGCAGCATCTTGCAGGCTTGCGTTGCATTGACAAACGTCGTGTGTGCGTGGCTGGTCGGGTTCTTGTCGGGATGAAAGCTGCAGAGCATGGCACAATCATGATCACAATGAAAACAAAAGTTTCAATTTATGAACAAGTCGGCAGCATAAACAACAGTATACATTTACCAACTAGTCGGCACATGCATGCTCTTGGAAGCAGCATAAGCTGTAATTTGGAGTACACAGCAAGGTGCACTCCGGCCTTACAATTACCTGACAACTATCAAAAGCTTATGCACAATCACGCTCACGATTCAATTCTGGAGATCGCTGAGACATCGTGGCTTTGTAGAACTATACAATTGAGAGTTGCAACACTCTTTAATACTGTACCACAGCATGCTTCAGAAATATGGACAACGAGGGTCATCTGAAAAGGCCATTTCTTTAGTTCAACAAGGATGTCGCCAGAGCGCTTCCCCTTCTGCAGCGTAATTAAATAGTTTTTCTGGGTGGAAGAATAGTAGTACTTTCCGGGTGAAAACATTACTAATGACCAGACCCCACCACCCCACATGACCCTCACCGCAGCGCCAGCCGCTTGTAGGCCTTGCGAATCTCTACCGCACTTGGGTGCGTGGTGCCTCGTATCCCCAGCAGTTCCAGGCTGCGCGCTCGCTTTGTCGCCCTCGCCTGCAGACGCATCAGTCACCGCGTGTGACACCAAAAACATTGCCAGAATGTTAACAGTTTCTCAAATGCAGACATTAGCAAGTATGCATCTTTGCACAGTGCTGTTACCCTGCTTGCGTGTCTGGTGCGTGGAAAGAACGCTAATTGCAACCTGTTATGCTTGTAAGCAGTTAAGCTTGCAAGCTAATCTTCAGCACCCACCAAAACGTATTACTAGTTACTACTATGCTGGCAAAGTCACTACCCACCTACCGGTGTAGACTCTTCCGGCGAAAAAAAATGCACCTACACCATGCCTACACCCACCTGCCAACCCACCTGCCAACCCACCTGCAAGCCTGTTACCCCGCCCACCTAACCCTTTTCCCCTAGACATGGTCCATCTACTACTATCAAACTACCGCCGACCCACCTGCTGGTCCACTTGCTCTCATGCCTGCATATGAGTATGCCTGCAAAGTGCGAGGAGGCAACAACAACCCGACTGTGTTCATGCAAGCAATGCCATCGCGCAACCACCCAACCACCTGGTCCAGCTACTCTATTGCCTGCACAGATTAGAGGACGACCGTTTTCATGACGGTCTTGAACCTGTCCATCGCCACCCCTTTACCTGCGGGTCCAGCTGCTCCGCTGCCTGCATGTGGATGCGTGCGCGCTGGGCATCTGCGTCCCTCTGCGCCCGCTGCTCCGCCTCCCTGCGCTCCCACGCAGGGTCCACCGGGTGGCTCGCGGCGGCACACCCGCAAGCAGAACAATAGAGCTGCGGGGTTGCGAGCAGACCCACATCATTGATAGAATAAGACGTTGAGATTGACAGCGGCGGTGGCATTCGGAGATCACAAACTCCCGCCTCCCCTCCCCCCCCCCTTCGCAACCCCCCTTAGAGCTGCGCAGTTTTGCAAGCAGAAGAAAAACGCAGGATGAAAAAAAAACTTGAGTGTGCAGAAGCGGGTGCATCCCCACGCTGAGCAGTAGTCTGAGCTGTACAGTTACGTTGCAAGCAGAACGGCAACACAGATATCGTCATCGAAACCTTAACAAGTGAAATCGTTGTTACTTGCAAAACAGATTTAACCACAAGTTATCCCGATTGTGACAGCGGCAGTGCGTCCACAAGCAGGGCACTTTAGCTGTGTACGTCTGAGTTGACAGCAGTGCACCACACAGGACAAAGTACGTGAGGCGTAAAGGCGGTGGTGTTGCAGCAGCCACGGCGTAAAAGCGGTGGTGTTGCAGCAGCCAGGGCGCAAAGGCGGTGGTGTTGCAGTAGCCAAGGCGTCATTCAAGGCAGACAAAAGGCTCTGGGGCCCGTATCCAACATGCATCAACCGCCTGTACCCACCATACTAGTATACAGCAAGCCTGTAGCAAAACAACCAACGGTGCATATGCAGTCTCCTGCAGGGTGGCAATCTTTTGAGGGCAGCGCACGGTAGCTTATAAGAACAGGATAAGCAGCCCACACGCCTCAATTCCCACAATCTGCCCGCCTGCCCAGTCATCTGGTCGCGTGCGTGCCCGCCCACTCACTTGCCCGCCGGACAGCAAAAATACGTATACATCCACCCGCCCAACCACTATTGCATCCACAACACGCCTACCAACTATTGCTTCCAACGTTGCACCACCTTATCCACTTCATCCAGACACCCGTTTGCCTGCCCACGCATGCCATCATCCACCCGGCCACCCGCCAAGTCATCCGAACGCAGGCAGCCGTTTTATCGACGGCATTTGCCCATATGAAGAACTCGAACGGCCACCCACCATGATGTCGCCGTTCTGCGCGTCGTGCGGGTTGAACCAGACCACGAACTTGGCGCAATGCCCGCACCCGTCACAACCCCCCCGTTCCTTGGAGGACAGCGTGTCCATGGACGTCTCACACAGCTCCACCCCAGACTCGGCTGCGACGCGACGCCGCTCCAGCGAGCGCATCACACGGCGATTCCGCTCCTCGTCACGGCTGGGGGCGGAGCAGGGAGGACGGAGAAGGGAGGGGGAGCAGAGAATGTGGAGGGAGCATGCAGATAATGCAGGGAGTTAGAGAGGGAGAAAGGGGGGGGGGGGGGGGGGGGGGGGGAAGGGGGAGAGGGGAGAGGGGAGAAAGCAGAGAAAGAAAGAGTGCGTGATGAGAAAAATAGAATTGCCTTATGTTTTGAAATTGGATCGTGTTTCTTTCATCGCCATTTAGATTGTATTCAATATTGCACTGACGCGTTGGTGGAATGGGTGGTTGGGAGGGGACAGGTAGCCTGCCGTGGTGTGCACTGGCAAGGTGTAGTGTGCTGAGGTGCAGATGAGTGTTGTGTTAACTATGGTTGGCGGCTGCGGGAATTAGTGGTGAGGGGCTACGGCTTCGCAAGGCAACCCCTAGAACTTGGGAAAGCATCCCCTTATGGGCCAGGGGTGGCCTTCGCGAAGCCTAGCCCTTCTCGGGGTGTGCAGGGCTGCAGGAGGACTGGCAGAATGCGAGACAGCCTCTCATGGCAACTTGTAATGCTCGCCTGAGAGAATAGCTCAAGCTAGGATATAGTATTTCAAACTAAGATTGTAGTACTAGGATATAGTATTTCAAACTAAGATTGTAGTACTAGGATATAGTATTTCAAACTAAGATTGTAGTACTAGGATATAGTATTTCAAACTAAGATTGTAGTGCTAGGATATAGCATTTCAAACTAAGATTGTAGTACTATTTCAAGCTAAGTTGATCGACCTATGCATTTTCAGGATGCGCAAACTAATGAAAGTAAAAGGTCAGCCTGTAAGGGTCATGGCGAATTTGCGGCTTAAGGCAGGCCATTCGAAAGGCTTTGATCTCATTTCATAATGGCATGTGCAAGTCGGTATGACTTATTTCTTGCCAATCCTTTCAACCCCCCCTGTACCTGTAGTGTTGCGTCGCCCGCGCGGGCTTACTCTGGCCCGTGGCTTGTTGCGGTGGCTGGCTCTGACCCCGGGACGGGCCACTTGTCGCACCCTTCCCTCCCTGTTCCCTTGCCTGCTTCTCCGCTCGAGTCTCATGATCCCCCGACGCACACCCACAGATGCTGCAGAACTCCCCAGGGAGCATCCCCAGCCTGCTGTCCTCCTCTTTCGCACTTCCTTCGTCATCAACCCTACCCACCCGCTCAGGGCCGTCCCTATTCCACTGAGCTTGCGTCATTCTACCATGTGCTTCCCCAGAACCGCTGGCCCAGTCTCCCCCCAAACCTGCTGTGTTCCCGTTCCCCTCTCCTCCTGACCCTCCCCCTCCCCCTCCCATTCCCGTCAATGGCGCCGGGAAAGGCCGGCCCGTCAGGTTGGCGACGTAACTGCTGCACCCGTCTCCGCAGTGCTTGCAGCGGCCCCTCAGGGTGCCACACAGGTCGCGCTCGAGCCGACTGCCAGAGCATCCTGAGACTGCCAGCAATGATTCTAGCGCCTGCAACGACAAGCCGTGGGAGGCACCGCCCCCGCCTCTGCTATCCGGGCCATCTGCATTGATTCCACCATGTGTCCCTTGCCGGTTCGCTCTCCCCGCTTTCGTCGTTTTACCCGACCTTGCCGGATTCCCCCCTTCCCTGAGAGTATATATGCTGCTAGATGATCCCATTGTCACATCCGGCCTCGCCGCACTGTCATGCAGATTGTCACCCCTACCGCCCATTCCTCGCGTCTCCTGTTTGCGCTCCCCGTCTTCGATTCCTCCAAAGCCTCCCTTGTCTTCCTCCTCCTCTTCTTCGTACCCCTCAGCTTCCCCCCCCCCCCCCCCCGCCTCCTCCTCCTCCTCCTCCTCCTCCTCCTCCTCCTCCTCCTCCTCCTCCTCCTCCTCGGCAATCAAATCAAAAAAGCGCCGCATCTCCTCCAGCTGGCGCTCCAGTAGCTGTTCCTTGCTTATGGGCAACTGCTCCTTGCTCATGGGTAACTGCTCCTTGCACGGCGAAGGCTGTCTGGGAGACAGATCCTCCTTCCTCCGCTGCTGCTGTGTGCTTGATACGGGACCCGCCGCAGCCGGGGCAGGGACACCTGGCGCTTCCCGCCCCCTGACACCGGCAGAGTCGGTAGCTCCACCAGGCAAGCCCTTCCCACCACCGCCCCCATCGAAACTATTGTGGTCACCCATGGCAGTCGCCATCTCAGCCTTAAGTATGCCAGCATAACCCATGTCACCCCCACCCCCACAATCACCATCACCATCACTATCATCGTCGTATTCTTCCTGTTCCACATCACCATCATCGTCACCATGGTAGTCAGGCACTGCCACTCCTCGACCCCCAGGCCGGCCTGGCCTTGCCGGCAGCACACCTGTCCCAGGCTCGCCGTGCCCGACAACCTGGCTGGGCACTGGATTACTGCCAAGTCGGGATGGACGCATCCACGTGAGCAGCTGTTCTTGGGTCACGGGGCCTGATGCTGGTATACCAGACGTGACGGATGATGGCATTGCCGACGTGACGGATGCCGGTGTAACGGCTGGTGTAACAATGGCCGATGTACCGATTGCTGGCATCCCTGCCGGGACCGATGTACTACCTGATGTGACGGCTGCTGGCATTGCCGGTGTAAAATTGGGTGGCGACGCTGATGTGACGTTTGCTGGCATAGCTGACAGTGGCAGGGACGCTGCAGCAGGTGGTGGTAGCACGCCCGCCTCCATCGATGATGTTGCTGCCGCGTCCGTGCTTGGTTTGAGCAGGGCGAAAAGATCGCGGTTGGTCACACGCAGCTGCCCGCCGCCCCTGCTGTTGTGGTTATAAGCATTATTTTGGTCACCACTGCTGCGATTGCTGCTGTTATCAATGTTGTTGTTGTTGTTGTTGTTGTTGCTGCTGCTGCTGCTGCTGTTGCTGCTGCCGCCGCCGCCGCTGATGCTGTTGTTATTAATGCTACTGCTGCTGCTGCTGCTGCTGCTGCTGCTGCTGCTGCTGCTGCTTCCTTTGCCCGCATGCATGGCCGACCCTGCAAAAGACACATCGTCATCTCCTTTGCAGGAAGGACCAGCCTGGGGCGGCGTGTGGCCACTGCTGAGCGAGGGACCTCGAACCGGGCTTCCTGCTACTACTTCCGTCGCCTGTCTCCTGATGAACATGTCCACCTCTACCGCTGTGGCCGAATCTCTGGTGACGACACCCGTTCTCGCATCCATCGCCATCCCGCCCCCCGCCTCGTTCTTGCCTTTCCCGATCACCACCCATTCCCCCGAGCTATTCTCATCTCCTCGAAACAAAACATCCTGTCCTTCCCCCCAATGACCCTGTCCCTCTTGCTCCCTGGCATCCATTACTTCACCACGGTCGACCCTGGTCACTCTCTCGCCCTCATCACCATGGACCTTATCTTCGTTGTTCTGACGCTGACTGCCCTTTCCCTCGGACAATATCGAATGACCCTCCCCGTGGGAAACGGCAGCCACACCCACAAAACTATCCAGCCCTGCATCCCGAACCACGCCACTGCCATCTGTAATCGTGTGCTTTATGCCACCGAGTCCAATGGCAACACCGCCTCGCCCTGAGCCAACAGCCACTCCACCCACATGGCCAGATTTCCGGCTCACGCCACTCGAAGACAGAGAGGGACAGCTGGAAGCCTCTCCTTCGCCCTCCACCCCAGCACGCCCCAAAGCGGCCCACATGTTCCAGAGACCCCTGTCGAATAGGCCACCCATTCCATCCACCTCCGTGCTACCACCCGTCACCTCCATGCCCCCGTCACCAGACTCCCCCCAAACCCTCCCCAAATCCCCCACCCCCGATCCATCCCCCTTGGCGTCCTGTGCCATCCCCTCATTAATGGCCTTGTTCCACTTCTTGACGGCAGCCAGCATTTCAAGCAGCCGGAGCCCTTGCTGCGCCAGAGCCTGCAGCACCGCAGGGCCTGCCAGCGCCAGCTCGCTCCCTGGGCCCTCCACGATCCAATCAGCTGCCAGAGAGGCCCCGGTCTCTTGGACCATGCTCGGCAGGTGACGGATGCCATCCCTCCAAACTCCCACACTGCCGCTAGGCGAGGCGGCCCCTATGACTGTCCCACTGCCTGCTTGCATCGCGCCTGGTTGGATGGTTGCTGATAGGCTTGCCGCCTGGCCCGCATTAGCCAGGGGGTCCCTCCGAGCGGGCTCGACCATTGGAACCACCGGCACACCCGCCCTGACAGGCAAGGTGTCTCCGACCATTTTTGTGCGCGGCTCGGCCGGCCGCCGTGGCTCCAGGTCAACCGCCACACTATCTATACCCTCCGTCACAGCTGGGAGTCCACCGCTTGCATCCCCCCCACTAGCTTGGGCTCCCCTCCCTTTCCCCCCCTGGGTGGCCCGAGCCTCCCGACCCTGACACAAGCCACCCCTCTCGGCATGACCGACGGCGGCTGCGGAGGCAGCGCTGCCCTTCTTGCGGTGCCATCCACAGTCTGGCTCTGCCCCCCCGGGTTCCCGTGTGCCAGCAGTATCAACAGACAGCGCTGGATGACTGGCCCCTTGCAGGCTGGTGGCAGCAGCAGCAGCAGCAGCAGCAGCAGCAGCAGCAGCAGCAGCAGCAGCAGCAGCAGCAGCAGAAGCAGCAGCAGCAGCAGAAGAAGAAGAAGAAGAAGAAGAAGAAGAAGAAGAAGAAGAAGAAGAAGAAGAAGAAGAAGAAGAAGAAGAAGAAGAAGAAGAAGAAGAAGAAGAAGAAGAAGAAGAAGAAGAAGAAGAAGAAGAAGAAGAAGAAGAAGAAGAAGAAGAAGAAGAAGAAGAAGAAGAAGAAGAAGAAGAAGAAGAAGAAGAAGAAGAAGAACCGGCGGCTGTGCAACTACTTGCCCTGGCTGGTTGCACAGGAGGGCCCCTATTATTGTCCACGGTAGCCGCAGAATTATCCACGGCAGTGCTTGCGGCTCCTTGAGCAATTTTGCCAGAGGAGGCCTGTGCAGGAGCTGCCTGCGTGACAGAGTGGCCCCGCGCACTCCTTGAAAATGCGGAGGTGTCGGTTGAGGACTTGGCGTTCCAGTCCTTTGCCTCCGCGCTGGAAATGCCAGACGCTGTGCCGGTGGCAGAAGCCATGTCGTTGGTGGCCGGGGTCCCTGGTTTGGTGGCCGAAGCTATATGGGTGGCCGAAGCTTGAGTGGCGGAACTGATGTTGCTGGTGGCTAAGGTACTTGCGGCCGTCACTGCCGACGTAGTAATGCCCCTTGCTGGCATGGTCTCGGTGCCCCCTGCCGCATGGCTGGCCATTGCCGTGTCAGTGGCCCTTGCCTTGTCCATGTCCAGCTGGACCTCAGCACGGCGCGTGACGTCCGCCAGCGCGGCCGCGTACTGCTTGTTGCCGGCGTCCAGCCGTAGCGCGCGCCGGTAGCAGCGCGCCGCGTCGTCAAACTGGCGGGTGGGTTGCGACAGACAGTAATCAAGTAGGGGTATGTGGGAGACAGGCACCATGGTTGTGGTTATGTCGGTGGTGTGGCCTGCGTGTCGGTCGTGGCGGTCAGCAGTAGTAATGACAGCCACAGCCTCTCAGTATCCTAACAGGGTAGGGCAGCCCCATAGGTATTTTCAAGCCCCATAGGTTAGGGGAAAAGGAACCTTATGAAATTTTCTACAGAGTAGGGCAGGCCCATTTACGATAGGGGAATAGGTACCTTTGATTTCAAGTATAGAAAACATAACAAACATACACTACTCCAATAGACAAATGTTCTCGCCAGCTGGACAATTGCAAACATGCCAAGTTGGACCATCTTCCATGTGTTGGACATGCTGGCAGCACGTACACACCACCTCACCAGTATTTAGCCACGCTAGGGTAGTAGTAATGATGTACTGGCGGTGCACACATGCAAACTGCCACCGCACCTGCATCAGCCGCACTCGAGCAGCCGCTTCACGTGAGTGCGCCTTGGGCCAATCGGGCGCCAGTTGGACTGCACGCAGGGCATCGTGCAGGGCCTGGTGCGGCCTGCACGAAAAGACAGGGGCATCCAGGAAAGCGCACGCTTAGGAAACCACTATGACCTTGAACCGCACTCTTTTGATGGTAATGAGAGACACGGACAAGTGATTAGTAAGTGATTAGTAAGTGATTGGTAAGTGATTAGTACGATCTTGCACCGCACCTTTTTTTCGATAGTAATGAGAGACATGGACAAGTGATTAGTATGGCCTTGCACCGCACCCTTTTGATAGTAATAAGTAACACGCAGAAGTGATTACTATGATCTTGCACTCCTAAGTAACACGCAGAAGTGATTACTATGATCTTGCACTACACCGCCTCGGCGGTCGTTGCTGCTGCCCACCTGCTAACTTGCTGATGTTTGGGACGAGACAAATAAGAAATAGTCAGTCGATGCATTGGTAGACGGCCGTGCGGTTGGTGAACAATTGCAGTACTATAGTGATATAGCAGTATCATAATAGCCACTTGCTTTTGCTAACAACAGCTCCTCACCAGTCGATGGATTGGTAGACGGCTGCTCGGTTGCTGAACAGCACCGCGTTGTAGGGGTCGCTCTGGATGGCTCTTGTGTAGCACGCCAGCGCCACGCTGCACGTTACAGTGTCCAAACAGTGATCACACAGTGTTCCTTGTCGTTATGTGCTTGTTCTTCGGTCAGGGTTCACAGCCACGCCACAAGCCAACAGAATGCAGGCTGCCTTTAGAAGCTTAAGAAGACACGGAATGATATACAAGCCATGCAAAATGGAAGGAAATCGGACTGTGATGAAGCTATCATGAAATATTGTGCAGTATATCCGAATACGACAAGCTAGCAAAGTGTGATTAGTAAGAAGGTCTTCAGAAAGTCAAATCAAGTCTGTTTACATTTAAACGCACTTTGAGGCACTTGAAGGTACCGAAAACAAATTATTGAGCAATAATTCCATTCTCAACGACTCCACATTATAACGATTAATCGTCCAAACGCTTTCAAGTTTGGTTGCAGTCCGAATGCTGGCTGTCGTATCTGGCTGTTCATGACGTATATACAGGTAAGGCGCTAATCAATACCATATCATCGGGATAGATCTCATAGGACCATGTCCAGGGTTCTCCTCAAGTAACATCAGAAGAAGGCGCTAATCAATACCATATCATCGGGATAGATCTCATAGGACCATGTCTAGGGTTCTCCTCAAGTAACATCAGAAGAAGGCGCTAATCAATACCATATCATCGGGATAGATCTCATAGGACCATGTCTAGGGTTCTCCTCAAGTAACATCAGAAGAAGGCGCTAATCAATACCATATCATCGGGATAGATCTCATAGGACCATGTCTAGGGTTCTCCTCAAGTAACATCAGAAGATACACACGTACACACCTTCCTGATCATCCGTTCTCCATACTTTAACTACTCACAAAATTTCACATGTCTTACCAAGGGGTAAGAAATATTGGAACTGCTGTCCAAAATTAAAACGAGTATTCCCAAAGTTCAAACTACCACGTCCCCATAGTGAGCAGTGCTAGCATTACTCATGCATATGGCACGCCCATGATGCATTAGCGTTGAAGTAGTTAGCCAGGCTTTGCCCATGCAGAGAGTCACTCTCTGCTGAGACGCCACGGCCTAGCCATTGTATAGCCATACTCATCTTCCACCCCATGCCAGGCCTCTTTAGGTATGATACATCATGGTGGTGCAGGTGCAACTTGTGCACCCAGAGCAGGTGGCAGTTTACATCCCCCACCTGCAGGCTGTAGCTCAGAATGTATTAAAAACCATATGCCCCTTCTCAGGCATATGTGTTACATATACTCCCAATGGAGATATGTCCTTAGTTGATTAATAAATTAATCAATCAATTAATTAATGGCACGCCCTCTCTACTCCCACAGAGACTGCCCACCAGTCAAAATCACGACTATTTCGCTTGCCCACCAGTTAGAATCACTGCACCTATCTCTATTGCCCACCAGTCAGAATCATCTCGCTTGTCCCACCAGTCAGAATGGCAACTATCTCGCCTTTTCTTTCAAAGAAGCCGCAATATTGCACCTTACTTGTAAGCCTCCACAGAAGTCGCACCCTACTTAACCCTTAAACCGTGTCCACTGGCAGAGATCGCAAGAGCGCTCGAACCTCGCAGACACCGCCAGTTCCCTGCAAGGTAACTGTCCTCGTGAGGGTAATGAGATATGGAAAGGGGAATGGGGAAGGCGCGGTCCCGGGTGGCGTGACCTGGGCGAAGAGAGTGCACAGATCTAAAGCATTGCCTGTGCCCGCGCCCATCATCAACTGCCGACATCACGACAAAAAAAGACCATATGCGATTACAACCACAACGGTGGCACACGCTGCGAGATAAACTGCCTCACCTAAATTCCTTACGGGTGAACGCTGCATTCCCCTTCAGCTGCGCGTCTTTCGCCTCGTTTACGGAATGCTCCAGCGGCGTGCAACCGCATGAGGAGCAGTTCATGCAGCTGGGATTGTTATCCGGGTGTTTGACACCCGCCCGTCCAAAGTCGTGGAAGGGAATACTTAGATCGGATACCCTTTTGTTGTATCGTTGGCATGCGCACCTCTTGCATGGCCCCCGAGCGGTTCCAAACAAGTCCACATCCGTGTACTCCTCGACCTCCTCAAATTCGTCAATGGTCGACGACATGCTTATTAGCAATTTGCTCGACGTGGCTTCGTCAACAACCACAAATCCAGGGCTAAAACTTTGGCTTTCCACTGAATTCTTCTGGGAACTCCATGACCGGCGACGTGCTTGACGAAAACATTGTGGCATCAGCAAGCCAGTAGAAGAACTAAGGCCTCGTATTGCTATCTTCTGGGAATTAACCCCCCCAAACGTGCTCCAACGAAACGCCAGCCATGTCTGGCGTTCGTGACGTTGACTGCACGTGACGGGATTGGTACGTCGCTGCATGCTTGATTTGGCCACAAGCAAATGTTTCTGAGGACTTGTATAAAGTATTTGGAAACGTTTGCTGGTAAAAGAGCCTTATTTACCTCTCGCCATCCAGTTCGGTGATCGACAGCGGCCTCACGGCTCACAGGAACAGAGAACTTCTTTTAATAAATAACTATGGACCTATCAGCTACCAGCCTACTAGTCTACCAGTCTACCACTAGGCCATTTTCCCCTAATCATCATCGACCCGCGATTTTTAATCTTTTATCTCCCGGCGGTAATGTCCACGTCACGGTGATGGCGACGATTCGACGATCTTTTCCCGCAAAATCTGCCAAGAACCAAGAATTGCCTTGATCGAACGTCGACAGTGCAAACCGCTGGTTTATGTGCAATTAGAAACGCAATTTGTAACCGGCCACAAGAGATTTTGGGTTTGTGTCATGGTTTCGATATAGGGCCTGCGGGCGCTCACTTTTCCTGTCAGCACGCGAAGTGGCTACCCCTGCATCCGCGACGGCTGCCGTTTGGTAGCCGAATTTCCTGGACTGAAGCCATATGGCGGAGAGCGACCCTCCAAGTCGTGGCGAGCGAGGGCCCCAAAGTTCCAATATGGAAGCCCGCGCGCTCCACCACAAGTCATTACTGTTCTTGTCGTTTCTGTTTGCTCGCGCTACGGGAGATTACGTGGTCGACCCCGACCCGCTGGTCCGCGAGAAGCTGGACCGCTGGCAGGATCTGCGCTTCGGCCTGCTAATGCACTGGGGCACGTACAGCCAGTGGGGCATTGTGGAGTCCTGGTCGCTGTGCTCCGAGGACGTTGGCTGGGCGAGCCGTTTCATGGATGACTACTGCGAGTACAAGCGCGCTTACGAAGGCCTGCAGAAGACGTTCAACCCCGGCCAATTCGACCCCCAGGATTGGGCCCGCATGGCCCGCGACGCCGGCATGAAATACGTCGTCTTCACCACCAAGCACCACGACGGCTTCAGCATGTTCGACACCAACCTGACCGACTACCGCGTGACGTCACCCCGGACGCCCTTCAGCGCCAACCCACGGTCCAACGTCGCCAAGGAGGTCTTCCGCGCGTTCAAACAAGAGGATTTCATGATTGGCGCCTACTTCTCCAAGCCCGACTGGCACAGCCCCGATTTCTGGTGGCCCTACTTTTCCACGCCCGACCGCAACGCCAACTACGACGTCACAAAGTACCCCGACAGGTGGCAGCGTTTCGTCAACTTCACGCACGGTCAGATCGCCGAGCTCATGTCGGGCGAGTACGGGCCCATCGACATCCTCTGGCTCGACGGCGGCTGGGTGCAGCCAGGGTGCAACCACCAGGACGTGGACATGCCAGGCATCACCGCGAAATCCCGCGAGAAACAGCCCGGTCTCATCGTGGTCGATCGGTCCGTCTCCGGACCGTACGAGAACTATCTGACCCCCGAGGCCAGCGTCCCCGAGGAGCCCATCCTGGTGCCCTGGGAGGTGTGCATGCCGATGGCCACGATGTGGTCGTACAACGCCAACGACACCTACAAGTCGTCGCATACCCTGGTTCACATGCTCGTGGACGTGGTCGCCAAGGGGGGGAACCTGCTGCTAAATATAGGGCCCAGCCCGGAGGGCACGTGGCATCCCACTGCGATCGAGCGGCTCAAGGACATTGGCGCGTGGATGAGCGTCAACGGGGAGGCTATTTATAGGACGCAACCGGTGGCCCCGTACGCGGAGGGCAAAGTGCGGCTCACCCAGAGGAAGAACGGGACGGAGGTATTTGTGTTTTACATGGCGGAGGAGGCGGAGCACCAGCTACCGGCGTACGTCACTATGACCCAGTTTCAGCCGCATGAGGGCGCGGTGGTCACCCTACTGGGTGGTGACGGCAAGCCGTTACTGTGGAAGCCGGCGGGGTCGTCGGGGTTTGTGGTGGAGGTCCCGGAGGCGGTGCAGGCCGCTCCGCCTGCCGAGTATGTGTGGGTGTTCCGGGTGGGGGTCCCGGAAGGTGCGATCAGTGGGGACGAGGTGCAGTCCGAGTAGGTGAAAGATTACCATAGTGTACCTCTATCGTGTTCTGTAGTGTATTGCCAAGCGGTTTTTTGGTTTGCTCTAATGGGACCACCGATGGTGCACTTGGATTAGGTAGAACGCGGCCCCAAGTGGATGCGGGCACTGTCAGATGAGATGTTACCATGGATGATATGTTGCGGAAGGAAACAATAGCTTGATCATGGTGAGCATGGGTCCACGGTATATCTGTCCATGCATGGCATATCTGCCTATATGGTTATTCCTTTTTTTTTTTGTGCGCCATGTTAAGTGAGGTATCTGTCTTACTTGCGCCATGTGCTCAGTGTGATGTACCTTGCTGCATTTTAGTCGTGCTTGAACTTCTCAAAGACTTTGATACTGTGAAGTTCACCTTTCAAATATTTGTCTTCGCACAAAGCACTTGTAAATAAACCACCAAGTTTATTTCAGGGCGTTTGGGTAGCTACCCTGGAATGTAGCAGGGTTAATTGATACATGTATCAATTATTAATTGAGACAACTATTTGGAGTTTGATACAATACATAGTTGTCTCACTTAATATCTGGTTTTAATTTTTATTGATGCCATGCCATGTTTGTAGTAAACATGCCAACGTGCCGTGGCTAGTAGTTAATGTACATGACCAGCGAAATAATAATGATTGATCGCATGCATGCGTACGCAGTGAGTTTTTAATTTGTACCATCAAGGAGACAAAAATGTTCAACGGATGTGGGCCGGACCGATCCTCTGCGTGTCAGTGTTGTAGTGATTGTAGTGAGTGTTAGTAGTGAGACAAGGTTGAAGTAGATGCGGTAATGGCCGCATGCATGGCATTTCATAATACATGTGGATGATCGACTTGTGAACGTACTTGTCGTCGGCTAATAAAATGCGGGGCATTGTCCTCTGGGCATTGCCTCAACGGCTCCCTGAATTAGTGGGATCGGGATATAACATCTTGAGCAGGTTGGGTGATCGCTGGTTGGAGCTAAATCCGTTAAATTAAATTAAATTGAATTAAATTGAAATTAAGTAGCATATTTCCGTTGGGAGCACGTGTAGCACATATCCCTGAGAAGGGGCATATGGCTTTTGATACATTCTGGGCTACTTCCTGCAACGCTAGGGTGCATAAACTACACCTGCTCTCCAGGGGTGCACCAAGCGCACCTGCCGACCACCATGATTAATTAATACTGCATCACGTGAGCATAAGTCCTCAGTGGGAGGGGAACATGGGATGGAATGGATGGTGTAAGCTATCTAGGTCCTACTGACAGGGGCATGGGCACCGCGGCCCGAATCGCTATGAATGCCATACACGGTCACACGCGGAACCCCCACAGACTTGGGGGTGGTCTCCTTCATTGATCACTACTTGCCATCTATCCTTGCGCACCATCTGCTTCCATATTACAGACAAACCAGGAGGCTGCCCGGGTGTGAGCCCTTCACGTCTAGTGTAGCACATGTCCATGCCGAGTCTATCACGAAAAGTCCACGGGTGGCGGCCCTGCCGCGCGCGGCCTGGGGCACGCCAGGTGAGGACATATCGTCCAGGCTGGGCGGGCTAGGTGCCAGCTAGTCTATCAGATGTATCTACCTGATCTGTGCGGGCCAGGTGCCCGGCTAGGCCCAGGCGCCTGTGCCTAATAATAATGTGGGAAACATGGGGCAAATCAGCGTACAAATCCTCATTACTAATGTGCAAACCAAAGGGGATGTTAAGGGCCTTGCGCAGCATCTTGGTGACGGTGCCGTCGAGTCGTTGCTCCAGCTCCTGCGTTAGTGTCCAGGTCTCGGCGCCGTAGGTCAGGATCGTCAGAATGACGACCTTGAAGAGGTCACGCTTAACGATCCGGGGTAGGGCGGGGTTGCTCCACCAGCGGCGGTGGTCATGGAGGTGCGCCCACGCCATGCCGATCCGTGTCGCCATGTCGTCCTCGCAGTCGGGAAGCCAACTGCCGAGCAGCTTGAAGCGGCCTGAAGGAGGGTAGTGGACCTCGGTGTCGTCTACGAGGCGGAGTGTGGGTGGGGGCCCTGCCATGCCGAGGGCCAGGGCCTCCATTTGGGGGCTGATTTCTAGACCAACCGCCCGAGCCTCGAGCGTCAGGCAGTCCAGCCAAAGTTGGGCACACCATGATGTATCATATACCTAATAAGGCCTGCATGGCATGGGGTGGAAGATCATCATGGCTAAACAATGGCTAGGGCATGGCTCAGTCTCAGCAGAGAGTAGCTCTCTGCATTAATTAATTAATTAAAATTGATTAATTAATTAATTAAATAATTAGTTAATTAATTAGGAACATCTCAGCTCTCTGCATGGGCTAAGTACTACAGTTGGAGCTAAACATGTGGTTAAATCCAGTGATGATTCATACGCCGTATTATACGCCGTATTTAGCGTATTATGCGCGATACGCAAGCGGCGCGTACGAAAATGGGGTACTTTCATACGCAACGCGTATTTTTGCGCATTTTTGCGTATTTTCGCGTATTTTTGGCATATTTTTGGCTTACGAGGTGGGTGCATTTGCTTGCCTAGACTGCGGCGCGCCGACCTGTAGTAGGAACAAATAATTGCGTGATGAGCTAGCTAGTGTATAGTGCACTAAAGCTAAAAGCGCGTTCATTGTGACTTGTGAACTGTGAAGGCGGGAAGGTGAAGGCGGGAAGGCTGAAGATTCATCATCAAGAGGGTGATAAGCAACAGTATATTTGGATCAAGAAGGTGATAAGGTGTGCCAGCAACGTCGTGGTCGTCTGGCACCTAGATCGTAGCATATCGACATCCAGGCATGGCTGACACGTGAGTCAATGGAACACGATGATGATGTGCGGCCCGATGAAGAAGAGGCCACATCCGAAACTGTCTGGACATACATTAGCAAAGAGCGCATCCTCAAGAATCGGCAGCAGACAAATAACTACTACATGGATGATGGAGTACTCCGTTACAGGCTGCTGGTCGAGCAGGCGGAGAAGGAAAGCAATACCAGGAAGAGGAAGGCGACTAGTGACGCCAAGAAGCAGGCTGATGTGCGGGCGGCACTTAAAGACAGGCTTGCAGACGTTGTAGAAACCGACGCCTTTAACTGGGTGTCCCCTCATGCCAGCAACACCTCGGGGCGCGCTGCTGGGGCGGCTGGGCCAAGCGGATCATCAAAGGGCCAATCCACCGACGGTAATTTGCCCGCACCTTATGGGCTCAGCAAAGAGCAGCTGGACGAGGAGCTGTGCGAGGCATTCATTCGCGCCTTTCAATGCCATCGACGCCCTTCAATGTCATCGACACCTCGGGGCAATGTATAGTGCATGCATATCTTGAGTTCTACAAATTTATTATCCTTTCCAGTGAGTTGTGCATTGATACTGGTATTGATACTTAGTTGCATGTTGTCTCGATTTTGAAGAGAAACTATCAAGTTAGACCGTTAGAAACTAAGCTTGTATTTAGGTAGTGGTGGCAATGCCAAAGGTCATGCTATATATGTCATGTATAGGCAAAAGGTATGGAAAAACACCAGCAGACTATGCTTGGTTGCTCAGAATGTTGAAAACCCCTCAAAATCATGCCAAAAAAGGGGTTTTCAACGGTTAGCGTACGATCAGCGTATAATACATTATACACCGCGTATTATACATTATACACCTGGGGCCGCGTACGACGCGTATCGCGTATGAATCATCACTGGTTAAATCCCACATTCCCTGTTTAGCTCCAACCAGCCATCACCTGAGATCGACCCCGCGTTCGCACTAATTCACAAGCTAGTATAAGAGGTTCGGCGAAAGGCATGTTAGACTGTTTAGTTGTCTCACTTTTAGGTCTCAAATCTTGTGACATTGATTACATCGGCGGCGTGGGATCGATACAGCTGACTGACTGACTGACTGACTGACTGACTGACTGACTGACTGACTGACTGACTGACTGACTCACTGACTCACTGACTGACTCACTGACTGACTGACTGACTGACTGCATGACTGACTGACTGACTGCATGACTGACTGACTGACTGACTGAC
>RPFO01000253.1:4553331-4653331 GCA_009746045.1 Mesostigma viride
CTTTTAATCCCTGTATGTGCACATGCAACAGGAAGAAAGGGCAGAGACCCACTTTCTCCTCCATGCCAGAGGCATGCCACAGCAGCATTGAATTGGACACGATAGACGATCTGGCAAGTTCTGTGGGTGCAATAAGACCCGCGTGAGCCGAGCATATCATAACCAGGAGTGTGGGCAAGTAAGCGAAGCATAGCCAGGACGTAGTAGCATGGCTGCATTGCTGTACAAGAAGGGCTATCTATGCCAGGTCCATGCAGGCGGGGTGTCCACATCGTCGGTCAGCCGTGTCAGGGATCATGCTCCCCAACAATTTGACGCGGTCACGGAACGGTACCTCAGACCCGTCTAGCATCTGCGGGTCGAGCAGGTGACTGTTAGCACTAATCACCATCGCCAGGCTCTGTTTCAATGACGCTAATCTCCAGCCAGCCCCACTGCCCGCGCCTCCCTCCAAGTCCAAACAGTCCAGCCAGGTCTGAATGTGCTCAGGGCGCTCGATAACGGTGGTATCATCCCCATAAATCAGTTGAATTATGCCACGTGGATGATGTCGGAGGTACTAAACTGACGTGTGCCTGCCACGTGCCTTTGCCTGGCTGCCACGTGCCTCCCGCCCATGACATGTGCCAAGTCACTTGAACCATCAGGCGCATGATGCCGTCGGTGTCGGTGTGCATGTGGGTTTGGTTTGAGCCTGGTTGTTGCCTTGTGTCTGAATAATGGAGCACGGAGATCTGGTAGTATTAGTAGAAGTAGTGAAGCAGTAGGAATCATGCATGCTCCCTCACATGCTAGTCAGCAGGTAACCAACAAGCCCTGGGCCAGCTCTTGGGCTTGCCGGCTGGGGCCGTGCCCCGCCGGCGGTCCCCTGCCAGACCGTGCCCGCGTGGCCGTGCCGGCTACTTCAGTTTTTTGCCGGTTGCGGTACTAGCCTCATCACGGTTGGACCGCGGGCCCGGCCAAATGTTCATTTTGGGCCAGCGGGCCGGTGGTGGTTCAGTTCATTTGTGAACCGCGGTCCACTTGCTGGATGCCACCCTCCTGAGTAAAGGCAGCGAGCCATCACGTGAGCTTTCTCCCGCGCGAAAGCCCGCGTGAGCTGGCCAGCTGGGCCCGTCACGATGCATCACGGCCTGGCCTGGGCGCGGGCCCGCGGCCGCGCCGGCCGGGCGGGCGGGCACCCCGGCCTGGCTGCCGCGTGGCCGCAGCGTCGGGCGACCCTCGGGCCTTGGTTTTCGTGACTGCAGTCATTGTTATTACATCCTGCACCAGCCTGCACGAAAATGCAATTTCCCCAGGATTTCCCCTACAAATTTCAATTTGGTCGTCATGAATTTAGGTAAAGTAGATACCTCACCGGTCCTGATTCGGTATTCGTTTTTCACCCCCAGTAAACTAGTCTTATCCGACAGTGTTTCCTGTTTCCTGATCCCTGAGTTGAACTGAGAAAAACCTCTCCCATCTGGGGATGATTCCGAGTGTTTACGAAAGCAATTACACGTTTCCTTGCCGCAATCAGCTATTGCTGGCCAAAATTACGGGAGACGAAGCTGACTGCTTTACGACGATTATCCTGAATATACAGGTTTGCATGTCGAGTTTGCGCGACGGCTTCGCTGCTCGTCCGCTGTCTATCGTTTCGGCATAAAATTTGAGGTGAAGGCCGTTTCTGTCCTGAGCATATTAGACATGATATCAACAACCGAAGCCCTCCGTGACTTACGGATATGGACGTCAGAGGAGGATGATAACACAGAGCAAGAGGCAGAGACACCGCCTGATCCTCGGTTGATCCGTGCAGTGGTGTTGGAAAAAAGCCAAGTTTTCAGGGAGTCGCCAGAACTCCTGGAATCTCTTTTGGAAGGTACGCCTGCCTGCAAATATGTGGATATGCATGCGTTTGAATCTGCGTAGTAAACGATTTCTCGTGTACTACTTGGTTCTTCCTTATTAGTGGCTGATTATGTCTTAGAAGCGGTGTTTTTTCACGTTAGTTTAGCTGAGCTGCTGCGGGAAGTTCGGACCATCTTCCCATTTGCCGTGGCTTTTCCGCTTCAAGATTCTGTTGCTCGCGGGCAGAAGCATTTTATGAAATTCATTCAGAATGATTGTGTGGCCCATACACGACTTAATCTGTAAAATTGCACACTTTGACCAGCAGGTAGCACACACTACCTGCTACACTACTTAGCTACCACATTCATTACAGAGTGTATGAAGGTTGCTTTACTAACAAGTACCGAGTACTTTCTACATGCTTGCACGAAAGACTTCCAGGGTTTGGCTTCCTGGCAGACATTATTGGTCAAGCATTTGTTCAGATAATTGTCTTTTGATCATTCAGGTAACTCATTGGCTTTTTGTATCGCTAAGATGTGCTAGTGCTTACTTGTGAATGTTTTAAGTTGGAAAGGGCTGGCAGCTGCCTTGCTCCCAGCTGTCGAGCTGTCAGCTTGCTTTTGCATGCACTAACAGCACACAGGGGGCAGTGGAGTGAGAGGGAGATACACGGTGGACAGGTGGCCGTGTTGTGTTTGTTCAAGGGGAAAGGCGTACCATCACCAGCCTAGAGAATACACCCTAACTCACAAGTCTGGCTGGCATGCCTGTCTGAACTGTGCCTGATGAGAAGGGATAACTGTGGTCAGTCCTGCTTTTGTTTTTTACTAGTGGCATATTGTGTTATGCCTGGCTGTGAGAGTCCAGGGTTAATGCTTGGTGAAACAAGGTAGTTTCATGCTCGGCCCCTCATCCTTTCCCCCTTCCAGCAACCATAGTGCATACTACTAATTCAATAGTACGTTTCATGCTTGCTGTTATCAGCGCTGCTCCGAGTCTCACCACTACAGGCAGTCATTGGCCTTCCCCTGTTCTTCCGAATGCTATGGCCCCTTACATCGTCATGATGCCATGAATGCTTGTGCGTAGGCCTCTCCTGTTCTGCTGAAAGCTCAAGTCCAGCACTATCGTTCACACTTGCTGCCTCTTGCCCTGCTCCTCTTCTATCATCCCCTTATCCTCTGTTTACCGTCTGTTTAATCTTTGTTTGCCGTATGTTTACCCTCTGTTTATACTCTTTTTACCCTCTGTGGATCCTCTGTTTATGTCCTCTGTTTGTCCTCTGTTTGGGTGTCCTTGTCTCACCACTCACGCTGGCATGTCACCATGTTTGTTGCCCCAATGCCATGCACCCTGCCTGCCACATGGGGCCTGTCGCATCCCCCAGAATGCGCCGACCCTCCCCCCCCCACCCTGGTGCCCACCCTGGTGTCGGGACCCTCCACGGGGGAGCTGGAGGACGAGCTGTTCGACCTCAAGATGGAGAGCGCATCGCTGCAGAGGAAGCTTGAGTGAGTGTTTCGACAATGAGGATGGCAAAGTTGGTAAACGCCGCTCTAGGGGTGTCTCGTTGGGTGTGTTATTTCCAATGACGATGACACGGTTATCTGAGTAGTGTGCCCCATCAGAGCATTCTCATATAAGCATCACACTGTCGAATGATAGCAGTAGGGAGTACAGTATTTCTAATGACGCGGTGATTTGAGGAGTGCGTGGCTGCGGAGGAAGCTCGAGTGAACATCACACTCTCAAATATAAATACTTGGAAGTACTTCTGGCGAATGTTTTGGCCCACTGTATAAACATGTGGTCCCACATGATACCTCCTACATCACAAACTGCTCTGCGCTACAGTGATATTGCACTTATGCATGGTTCAGAAGCACACGATACCTCTGCCATGCCATAGCACCCATGGTTAAGAAGCACATGGTGCGTCCAATATGACATGCACTTACGGCCCGCAGACACCACGGCCGCATGACCCTGCTCGCCCTGCTGTTCCTCCCCCTCACGTGCCTTGAATGCCCTGTCCGCACGGCCATGTTTCCCCCGTACCTCCCCCGCAGCGGCCTGTCGGACACCCTGGCCGCCACCCTGGGCCGCCTGCACGCGGAGATCCTCGACACGGGCGCCCGCTCGGCCGCCGCCGCCAACATCCCCGAGCGGCAGGCGCGGCCCAGGTCTGTGACAGCTGGGCCAAGTGTCGGCCGGCCCACGTCCTTTGTGATGCATGCCTTGGGGTCGAGCGCTGCTGGCAGCAGTGCCATCCATGCCTTGGGCTTGAGCGCTGCGAGTAGCGGGGGTGGGGAGACGTTGAGTGGGGGGCTCTGGCGTGCTGGTGATGGGAAGGAGGAGGAGGAGGAGGAAAGGCTGCCAGCGGGCGGGTTGCATGAGCGGCTTGAGGCGCTGCTGGCGGAGCTCAGGGGGGGTCCACCCGGCGATGGGGAGCTCGAGGATGATCATGAGGATGATGATGAGGATGATGATGGGGAAGTGTCTTGCCGGGATGGTGGCGGAGGCGGATCCAGCCATTTACATGGGAATGGTGAAGTGGATGGGGAGTATGATGATGGCCCAGTCGATGGGCTAGCAGGTGCAGGACTGGATGGGAGAGGCAGTGATGCGGAACTTGAGGACATGGTTACCGGATTAAGCGGTCAAGGCAGGACTATAAATAGTGGCAAGCTGGGCATTAGTAATTTAGACATGAGTAGCTTCCAACGGCCAGCAGACGCGGAGGCTCGGCTGCCTGAGGTCTCCCAGGGAGCGTGGCCCCCCGCACCATCCCGCGACAACCGCAAACCCTCGGCCGCGGGCAACAGTAGTAGTCACGATGGGCACCGGCTGTGTAGTGCGTTAGAATTGGGGGGTGTGAGGGACGGGCTGGAAGGAATGTTTTTGCAGCCGGGCGCCACCCTGGCAGGGTTTGTTGACCGTCCCGACCTGTGGTTTCCCCCAGAGGACGATGATGAGGCAGTGGAACAAGATGGTGATGATGTGTCGACTTTAGGAGGGGGGGGCATGAGTAGTGGGGGGCTGGCACCTCGCCAAGGGGGTGATGGGGACACCTGGGACGGCGTGTCGATGATCCCTGGCCTTGCGCGCCTGTCCTCGCGACTGGACGAGCTGCAGTGCATGCAGCTAAAGCTGGCCCTCGCCGCGTCCAACGTGCGCAAGTGCCTGCAGCACATGACGGAGCGACTGAACGAAGGCGAGGACGAGGAGGGGCCGAGTGCGGGGTCTAAGAGCACATGAGGTACCGAAATTTGTGGTAGAGGATACTTGTGGGAACAATGGATTTTGTCGTCAGCAGAATTGCATGCTGATAAAGCAAATGGAAATAAGCCGTCAGTTCGAATAGCATGTGTTTCATCAAAAAGCCGGTGAAAAAATGCCTCCGAGTTTGGAGTTGGAGTTGGAGTTGGAAAGAGACACGCGGCCGAGATTATAAATAAGAGGTATACCTCCAGCGATATCTGGGATTGGAATGGTATCAAGGAGACAACCAGCGCAGGCCAGAAATCGGGAAAATGGGATTGGAATGGTATAGCCAGTGGGAGTAGTGTACGACGGTGCTGGACGGAAGTCCCGGTCAGGGAAGCGGTTTGTACATCTCACGTTACACGGAAATTAAAGGGCGCGGGTATACGCGACGCGGCGCAATCCGTCGTAAAATTATAATTACGACGTCGTAAAATTATAATTAAAGGAACCGTAAAAGGAACCGAGGCGATTTGGCGCCGCGTCCGTACGTCGTGACGTTGTTTGCACCGTTTGATCTGCATCTACCGCGTTTGTGAGTTGTTTCAAAACCCGGTCGATGAGTCTTGACGGAGACGTCGAGTATAAGTAAGTAAGTAAGTACTTGCGTGTCATGCGCATGGGCATGCCACGGAGTACTATGCTAATCTCATTAGAAGAATAACTACACGAAAGTGACAAATATCGTCTGCATCATGCGGGCCAACCATGTAGTCACTAGAGGGGGATATAATCCTCATCTGAGCTGTCCTCTACTGTAATGGCAGAAGAGGCGGTAGTGTAGCGGCTATCCTCAGGGGCAATTACCTCCACCTGAGGACTTCTACCCTGCATTCTACCAATGGGCCACGGGGCCCGTGGGGAGAAAACAGGAGCATGCCCCACAGGAAGGTGCTTATCGCAGACGGCAGCCCATTTCTCCTTGTCTATCATGCGGGCGCGGAGTACAGATAATCACAGAAGCCCTGTGCACATCCTCAAGCAATTGTGTAACATAGGTCCGGGTCGCGCCGCGTCGGTGCGGGGTGCGCGCAAGTTTGCCAGTGGGTTGCGACGGGACAAAGGGACCCTGCCATAGGAGGAGGTGTCTACCTGGTTGGCCAGTCCTAAGCCCGCACGCACGCCGCCCTGACATCGAACGGTATTCACCTGGTCTGTGCGGCCGGGCAAGATGGCTGGCTAAGAGGAGACGGCGGTGTCGAATAGTATATATGGGTGACACGAGCGAGCTCGCAGTGGAGCTCGGCCCGGGTGCGGCGCTGTTGGTAGCGGACGCCGAGGATGCGACGGAGCATTCGATCGAGCTAGTGACTGTGCCGTCAAGCTGCGCTTGCTCAGTGCCTGGTCCAGGGTCCACGACTCGCAGCCGTGAAAGGAGGATGCTGAGGGCAAGGGCCTTGAATGGTGGTGCAGGTGCACCTTGTGCACCCAGAGCAGGTGATAGCTGTACATCCTACACCTGCAGGTTGTAGCCCTGATTGTATTACAAACCCATAGATGCCCCTTTCTCAGGGATATGTGTTACATATGCTCCCCACGAGGCGTTTTGATGAGTAGTGTAGTTAGGCTTTTCTAGACTAGATAGCTTAGAGTTAGGTTACTTCGATTACGCGGCTTCCTCCACTCCACCCACCCATCATGGAATATGTGCTACATGATCTCCCAACGGAGGCATTAATTAATTAATTAATTTTAAAATTAGGAACATAACTCCGTTGGGAGTATATTATGTAGCACATAGCCCAGAGAAGGGGCATATGGCCTATCATACATTCTAAGCTACTTCCTGCAAGGGTGGGAATGTAAACAAACCTTGCTCTAGGTGCACCAGGGCACTTGCAGCCCAACGGAGGCATGTTATAATTTACTTTAATTTAATTTTAATGCTCCCCACGGAGCTATGATTTTATTTAATTAATTAATTAAGGGCCTTGAACAGATCTAATGCGCTTGCGCCGCTCACTAGCTCAGGTAGCGACATGTCCAGAACCTGTCGAGGCGGCGGAGGGCCGCCCAGGCCTGCCCAATGTGGGTGTTGATGTCGTCGGCTGTGGAGGGGAGCCAGCTGCCAAGGAGCTTGAGGCGAGTCGCCGGGGGGACTCGGCTGCCCGCGTCCAGCACGAGGAGGGTGAGTGGGGTGGTCCCAGCGGGGAAGCCGATGGCCATTAATTAATTAATTAATAGACACGTGACTGCGTCACGTGAGCATAAGTCCTCCTGAAGTGGGAGGGGAACATGGGATGGAATTGATGGTGTAAGCTATCTAGGTCCTAGTTACAGGGTTGTGGGCACCGCGGCCGGAATCGCTATGAATGCCATACCGGCGCGGTCACACGCGGAGCCCCCACAGACTTGGGGGTGGTCTCCTTCATCACTACTTGCCATGATTCTATCCTTGCGTACCATCTGCCTCCATATTACAGATGGCAATGACCTCCGTTTTCTTGCTGATTAATTAATTGATTAAACTCGTGCTCCCGTTGGGGAGTCACGGAGCACCGAAGTGCTTTTAATCCCTGTGTGTGCACAACAGGAGAAAGGGCAGAGACCCCCAGTCTCCTGCATGCCTAAGGCATGCCACAGCTCCTAATTAATTCATTCAGTTCCTAATTCAATTCCTAATTCAATCAGTTCCTAATTAATCAATTAATTAATGCCACAGCTGCATTCGGGCGCGCTAGCTAAACGGACACGCTAGCGATCCGGCAATCTGTGGGTGCAATAAGACCCATGTGAGCATGGCATAACAGGGAGCGTGGGCAAGGAATCTGGTCTTAGCCAGGACGTAGCATGATGGCTGTGCAAGGACTAAGCTAAGGCTATGGCTGGTTGTATACCGTGCGTGAGCGATGCACGTGACTGAGGTATGTTGGCACAGCTAGGCAAACATTCTTAGCATGGCTGCCATAGCGGCAGTGACTACCGAGGGATACAAGCTAGGGCTAAATATTAGCTAGTCTAGCCCGCGGGGGGCGTCCACATCTTGTGACCAGTTGATCATCAGGTCCCCGCCCCTCCAGTACACCTTGGGCTTCCGGGGCCGGTCCTGCTTGTGGCGGCGGTATTCCGGCCATGCACAGGTCGCGCCGCAGCTGCTGCTGAGCAGGGGTCAGGTCGTCGTCCAGCGTCCAGGTGAGGTCGTGCAACCGCTTGCGACGGGAGAGCTAGGAACCGCTACCGTTGTACTCAAGGGAGGGGACGGTGAGCAGGACTGGTGGGGGAGCCGCCTTGTCCCGGGAGTGGGAAGGCGGTGGCACCCACGCAGTTCTACCTCACCTACCTTTCTTGCTGATCATAAGCCCCACCGCCCGTGCTTCCAGTGACAAGCTATCTAGCCAGATTTGGGGGGACTCCGGGGTCTCCACTAGCGTCGTGTCATCAGCGTAGATCAGATCGCTCGGTCGGTAGGCCTAGGGCGGGTCAACCCCGCCCCGTAGCTGGCGTACTCCGTGATCTCGATCCTCGGCGGGCGCCCCTCGATCCCCCCGGCCGGCAAAGCGGGCTTGTGCATATAACATTACATTACATTACATTACATTACATTACATTACATTACATTACATTACATTACATTACATTACATTACATTACATTACATTACATTACATTACATTACATTACATTACATTACATTACATTACATTACATTACATTACATTACATTACATTACATTACATTACATTACATTACATTACATTACATTACATTACATTACATTACATTACATTACATTACATTACATTACATTACATTACATTACATTACATTACATTACATTACATTACATTACATTACATTACATTACATTACATTACATTACATTACATTACATTATAACATGACTCGACCGTTGGGAGATCATGTACTACTAAGCACATATTCCCTTGCTTGGATGGATGGGGGTGGGCGAAGCCGCGAAACCGAACTAAGCTAACTCTAAGCTGATATGTAATCTAGGAAACCCTAACTACGCTAGTCAGCAAAGCGCTCCTTCCTCTTGGCGGGAGGGGGCTTGCCCACAGGGCCGGCTGGCGTGTGAGCCTGGACATGCAATCTTCTGCCACCTCTTCGATCTTGTTCTGCATAGCAGTCCAAGCAAGAGAGAGGGAGTGAATGCGGTGTTCAAACGTAGCTGGGACTAGTACTACTAGGTCGGCCAGCAGCTGCTGCATGCATGGGGGGAGGTCATGGCATGTTTACCCATCTTTCTAGGAATGTCCTTGGGGCCAGGCCAGGGCAGGACATGCCGCCCTGGTCGGCCAAGCTGCTGGGGGCCGGCCAGACCGAGGTCGGTGTCGACCTGACTGGTGCGAGCAAGAATTGTCATACGAAATATGCTATCGATCCTACGCTCCCTAATCTCGTCCGAAACTGCAAGGCATACCCTGATACAAAGACTCTAAAGACCTATGTGTGGAAAACCCTACGTTCGGGGCCTGTCGGAGCATCCGGCTGGTAACCGTTGTTACGTCCCGGCCCAGACACACCTAGCCTGAGCTACGTAGCGAAAGACCCCCCTTGCCGGAATTAGGAATAGTTCAAGGTAGCCTAAAGTAGGTTGCGCTTCACGACGTGAGTCGTGACATATCTGGCATCACGGCTTGATGCCAAGCTAATTAACCCCTCATTGGTCTTGCAGCCGATTTTCCGCCAAAAATCGACTTGCAGCCGATGCATCGGCTGCTCCGCGGGGGACCAAATTGCGCGAAAACTATTGAGAATTAGGAAACGTTTAGCTGAGAAGATCGAAAGTTTATAATTTTCCTCACAGCATGGTACTAGGGTTCGCATACTTCTGACAAAGTTATAGAGGTGTTCTGGCCGGTCAAAGTACAAGGGGTCAGGGTACTTTTTCACGTAAAACGTGCATTCCGGAAAACGACGACCTGGCCATGGCGGCTTGCGCCCACGCATGGCATTTACGTTTGCGTTCGAATTTTCTGGCCAAACTTAGGGAATTGATTTTATACGTCCTAAAGATCATACAGGCCAATTTTTGGTTCGCGGGAATGCCATTTGATAGGTGTCGGCAGCGTTCTTGCTGGAAAAAACTGCGATCAGGCCGGACGATAGAAACGTTGACAGCAATACCTTTACGGCGTATTTTAAAGGATATATTGGTTTCTTTGTACTTATTATGATACATAGTAGTCCTAAACGTGCAAGGGTGGCAAGAAATCGCCGAATCTAGCGACCATGATGCACAACTTTGGTGTGCCGAAATGCGCCATTTTGCGGCCACCGCCTGGGCCAAGGTAACGCCATCCATGCCTGGTAAAGCTTCAGCATCGTTTTCCTATCGATGTTTGACATTTATATATATGTTCTAGCTTGTGTAGCACATTCTTTTTGCATTATTCATGCTCTTTCTTGACCCTGGCCTGGCCCCTTTCTAAAACACCCTTCTTAGATGCTTCCCTCAGTCAGTTGATCTGCCACAGTGTGATGGTGATAAGTTTTAGATGCTGTATGGGTTTGAATACCTCCATATATGTTTGTTATACATTTCCCATACACATATTGCATGATTGTGAGGCAGTTGGCTGGTCTCTGTGGCATCATCAAGCACGTAACTGGTGAGTAAAAGCTTCCCATTGACAGCATGTGCCACCAGGTGTGCTGGCCATCACCTGGCAAGCTATAGCAGCTTAGGCCTAGTTTATCCTTGCTAGGGCAGGCTGAAATAGGCTCAACGTCACTAGTTTGTTGGTGGCTGCCTCCTATAATGTATGCCTTGCGTAGGGTATCCGTACCACGTTACCTACGTGCATGGACAAGCTGGCACCTGCACATAGGTGCCATGTAAGGGCAGTGTGATGATGCAGTTATGTTTCCCCATCATTGTGGAAGGGAAATGTATTGTATGGCATGGTTGGGGGCCATATTAGTAGGTATTAGTAGGTAGTATGCCCACCCCTACCCCCTTGGTTGCTTTTTACCAACGGTACCCCTATGGGCTGTACTGGGTGTAACTGCTGGTATACCCACCCAAATGATGACCCCAATGGCTCAAACTGTTCAGCAACTAATTGTTTATCATCCCTGAAGTGGTAGGTGCCTAGGTCTTATAACATAATTCAAAATGCACATTCTACCAAAAATGAAAACGCGCGTCTCGACCCCCCTAACTTTGGCGGTAGTTTTCTATGGCCTACCCTGCAGATATGTTAGGTTGTGATAGCTCACCCCGAAGGGCAACTCATGGACATGCTTGACCCCCAAGGACAGCCCTTGGATGTTGGTAGGTTGGGTGTGGGGTGGTTTGCAAATTTAGCATTTTGCAGCCGATTTTTCGGCTTTAAATGGGACCAATGAGGGGTTAATACACACTTATAATGGCTAGCAATACCAATTACAAATGGATAATTGCCCCGGGCTCAATGTGTAGGCGTATTCGCACTTATCATTCATTAAACCAAGAGGACGAGACTCTCGTCCTCGGACTAATTTAACCTAGGTTGGTGGCGGCGCAGATACACACCAATTCCTGCTGGCCAATCCAATTCACACATTCCACGTAGGATCCGGGCCGACATCGACCCCCAACTACAGGATCCTCGCCTAGAACCATTGTCGGACCCAGAACTGGCGCGGCGCCACGGCACCGGCCCTTAAAAGGTCAGCCTAGGACCAAAATAACTAGCCCAATTCTCACAATAGCCAATATCCATAAAACTCAGTACAACGGCCACATGGCCTTAGTAATTTATTCCATTGTTACGTCCGACCAAAAGGCCCGGGACGTAACACTCCTCCCCCCCCACGGGGGTCGGTAGTCCCTACCGTACAAAGATAGGATAGAGAAGCAAAACAAGACTACTATAAGAGTACTATGTCCCAACCTCGGTTCACGCGCAGGTCAGTAATACCAGTTCCTCTAGAGGTTGATACACATGCCCAACCCTGACGTAGTAGCCGGAACTCTGGGGATTGGATTCCGCTATCCATCCCAAAAACTGAACTATCTACTCTAGCGTCCGCCGCTAGTGGTCCGCCGCTGCTGCTGGGCCTCAAGGAGAGCCCGTCGCCCCACGGGGGTTATATTACGGGTCATCGCCCCGGGATGCGCGCATAAATCCACTTCGAAGGCGATCTGATATGGGGACGTCTTCTGCCGACCCAGCCTGGACAGCTCCACCCACGTGCCCCGGGGCCACATGGCCAGGAACCCAGCAAGATACTGGGGGTGGGTAAAGAGAAGGGTCAGCGCCGACCAATCTGCCACCCCACAGCGGTGATCACGAACAAACTTCACCCCCATCATGAAAACCTCAGTGCGCACGTGATCCTCAATGATTGTCGCCCTTGGTGCCCCTACAATATCAGGCACCACCCGTTCCAGGAAGGCACGCCCTTCCGCCGGGGCCACCTTGGGCGGCATAACCACGTGCCCCACTCCATCCACCTGATACCTCCAGTCCCATGCACCAATCCTCGGTACCGAACCGCACCGTGTGGCCCACCGTCCCGGGGGGAAAACGAAGGTCGTCGGGTTGCGGTAAGGGCAGCGGAGCCTGTGGGAAGAAGGTGATTTCTAGTTGTTCCCAGTAGGCACCACGGTCAATCGCACACCAAGGACCCGCTTGAAAAACCAAAGGAGCGGGCAGGTGCATGCCAGAAGGGACCGAGATCACAGGTCCCTCGAACACCACGCACAACTTTTCCGTACGAGGCCCCGGCCCACCATGCCTTACTGCCCTCCCCGGAATTGTCCGTATGAAATCCCCCAGGGACCACTCCTCGTGTGAAGCTGCCCGGGAAGCTGCCTCGTAGCCTACTGAGGTGGCGACTGAGTGATCGCCCTGGCGCCCGAGCTGGTCCAGCATACGCTGTATCAGACCCTGCCCGGACTGCACCGCTGCCACGAGTGTCTCGATGGTAACCACGGGTTCCGCCGGAACCATGACTCCCGTCACGTTGGGACCTTCCGCGGCAATCCGTACGTTAGGTAAGCACGGTCCCTCCGCGGGAAGGTGCGACTGTCGATCCGAGGTGGTGGGTCTGCTGGGTCCCTCCGCAGGACGTGACATCGACGATCCGGCCTGGGCAGGCCGGGGACGTGGCTCCATGCAAGGAGACCAAGAAGTTAGGCTCCGGTGGAACCTCTTCCACTCGGGAACAAGGCTCCAGGGTGACATGGAAGGTGGGCTCTCCTTGGCCCGCAACGGTCAAGGTGCCAGAGGGAACCTCATCAAACGGCTCCTCTCTAGCCGGCCGTTCTGCCCTAGCCACCGCGGTCTCCTCCGTTCGCCGTCGCCGGCTCTCTCGCTCCCGCTCCAACTCCACCGCGGGCCCCCACGTGCGCTCCCATTGCCGATTCTCCAGCCGACGAGATGGTGGTGACGCTTGGCGAGCGGGGCGTACCTCGTTCCCGGAGTCTGAGCGGGAACGCGAGCGGGAGGGCGGTGATGGCGAGCGACGACGTGCCGGCCACTCCGGAGCACGTCGAGGGGCGGTTTGACTGCCTCCGCCCCATCCGGTAGCCCTCGGAAGACTCCGCGTCTCACGCCCTAGAGGTCGCCCCCATGCAGCCCGTTGCCGGCGGTGGCGCCTTATAACGAGGCACAGGACGGTTTCTCGCGCCGCTGTCCTGGGAGCCCCGAGAGGGCGGATCCCGCGGAGGGGAACGAGAGAGAGGGCGTGGAGGATGGTCGTCGGAATCAGAGTCATACTCCTCACTCCCATCGTCCTGGTCCTCATCATCCATGGCCACGATGCGATCCAGGGCCTGCCGTAACGAATACTGCCCCTCACGCAGGCATTTTTCACCCCGTAACGCCCCCTCCGGCGGAAGATACCGGGGAAAGTGGCGTTCCAGCAGCTTCCGCACCAGGGGTGGAAGTAGGAGGAGAAAGAGCCGTGGGAAAGCCAGACCCGCTTCCAGCGTGTTCATGCACGCGTGACAGGGGCACTCCCGCTCATGGGTTTCCCAGTCGGAACCGACTACCACGCCGTCGCGCGCAGCGGTACGGGTCTCGATCCGGAACCTCGCGTTGCGCCGCACGAACCTTCGAAAGATATCCATCCGCTCAGGGTCGACCCGCGCCATAATGGCATCAGCACGGAGTTCCGAAGGCATCCGATTACGGCGCCGACGTCGTCGTTCCAACAAGACTTCCCCCTCCCGACCATAGTCCCGCAAGAACACCCGGGGATTAAACGTCTCCTCGTTCAGCTCCTTCACTAGCTGCAACGTACGCGCGTCCGGTGCCCCGGGTCTTGAAGGCCCAGTCTGTCCGCCACCGCCTCCCGAGCCCCCGGCCCCTGGCGCGCCCCTTCGGACCGCAGGCTCTCCACGAGCTATCTGCGTCCTCTCCCCCACTTCCAGTTCTGGGACCTCAGGATCGTCAGGTATATCCATGTCAACCAGATCTCCCTCACTGGACTCCCCGTCTGCTTCCCGGAATCCTGCGTCTGCAGCCTCCACGGCGCCGACGGAAGTCTGGCCTCTGGGAAGCGCCTCCGCGGCGTCCCCCTGCACAGCCCACACACAACAAGATGCCAGGGTGTTAGTAGGCGTGTACCTGATACCCGGCTCACACACCACCCTCACCCTACACCCTACCAGATGTGGTCTGCTAACGCAACTGGTGCGTCTTCTTATATGCTTCTAGTAAGCGGGCGCACCCCGCTAACTCGGTAGCGGTGCGCCAGGAGTCCTCAGACTCGTGTTGTGCGAATCGCCATCGCACCCGGTATTGTCGCTGGACCCCTCGTCCCCGTTTGACATCCCGGTGTCCCACGATCGCTGCCACCTCGTCCTCCTGTTACCCCGTGTCCGGATTGAAGTCCATTGGGGCTGGGGGATTGACCCTGCCCTGAATGGTATTCTGGTGATACAACTTGAGCTGGTCACGGTGAAAACGGTTGGACGTGAGGTTCCAGGACACTGGGATGTCCACCTGGAACATGACATCGTCGAACTTGGTGAGGACCTTGTAGGGACCCAGGAACATGGGTCGGAGCTTAGTCTTCAGCTCCTTCTCCACCTTGTGCGAAAATCGCCCGATCTGCGGGCCCTCAACCAGGACCCAATCGCCCATGCACCTCGATGGACGGCGTTCGGTGATCCCGCTTGCCGGCTGTCCTCTCCAGATACCGCTCTGCCGCGGCGCGATAGCCCTGAACTGCGCTGTTATGCGCCTGGTGCATCCGCTGCAGCAACCGCTCAACCCCCTGAAGGGTATCCAACTTGACCTGATCCTCTCCAAGTTCGTGGCTGCCAAGCAAGTCGAGCGGTGTGAGAGGGTGTCGGCCGGAGTTGAGGAAAAAGGGGGTAAACCCATGGGCGGCCTGTGGGGCATTGTTCAGGGAAAACTCCACCAAGCCCAGAAGTTCTTCCCAATTGCTGCCCACCGTGTCCGTGTAGTGTCGCATGGTCTCTTGCACCGTGCGGTTCAGCCGCTCCACCAGGTGCGACGACGAGCTGTGATAGGCCGTGCCCAGCGACACCTTGGTGCCCAGTCGCTCGAAAAACTCCTGCCAGAATTTGGCCGTGAAGAGCTTGTCGCGGTCAGAGATGAACTGCCGGCTGAGCCCGTGAAACCGAAACACGTGCGTCAAGTATATCTTGGCGCACTCCTCCGCTGTGAGGTCGACCGGACACGGGGCCAGATGACACATGCGCGTCAGGCGGTCCACGAACACCAAGACCATGCTGTTGCCGTTCTTCGTCTTCTTAAACGGGCCGATGAAGTCCATCATGATAGAATCCCAAGGACCCATAGGATCCGGCAGCGTCTTAGGGACTGCCTGAGAGCCCGTGTTCCTGGACTTCATGATCTGACACGAGGGGCACTGGCGCACGTACGTCTCGATATACTCCTTCATCCCTGGCCAGTAGAAGTGCTTACGGGCCCGGGGAAGGAGACGGTGACTTCCTTGATGTCCGCCCAGAAGGGAATCATGGAGCTCGTGAAGCAAGGCAGCCCTACAAAGCTCAGGAACATACAGCCGCCATTCCCCCGGCTGGGGACTCACGAACAGGCGCCCCTCCTGGAACTTGCAAGGATAGGCCCCCATCTGCTGGGGATGTGCCCGGATGGCTTCCAGTGCTGCTTCCTCCGTGACCGTGAAACGGCTGATCAGCGTCTCCAAGTCCGACGTGACTGTGAACGCGTCCGCAGCCGGCTCCGCCGCATCCGTACCCGCCTGGTTGACGAATTCTGAGAAGACTGTGGGAGGGCCGAGCGGCTGAAGCTGAAAAATTCCCTGGGGCGGCACCACATGACTAAGGGGCACGCGCGCATGCGACCCCTCCCCCTCCCCGGGGATGTCCACGTCCTCGTGGGCGCTTGGTTGAACCGTCTCCTCCGGGAGGGGTGACAAGTCATCCATGGTCAGTGGTGTGCCCAAGATGAAACAATTGGCGGGCCCGGGGAGACCGTGGTTCCATACCGTATAGGCGGTCCCCGGGGCGGCCACTGGCCTACACAGGTGGTATGCAGCACGTCCATGTCCTCGTAGAACCAATAGTCCGCCCGGCGCGAGAGGGCGTCGGGCACCACATTGTCCGCGCCCTTGACATATTGGATCTTGAACGGCGCAAACTGTGACAGGTACTCCATCCACCGCGCCTGGCGGGGCGTCAAGTTGGGCTGCACCAGTAGGTGGGTGAGCGGCCGGTGGTCGGTGTGGATCACCAGGCGATGGGGGTCAAGATCCCCCTGCTCGCTGATGGCCACCGAAAACTGGGCCCCCAAGAGATGATGACGCCACGTGTGGCAGCTGTAGACGACTGCCAGGAGTTCCTGCTGATGCACTGGATAATTCCGTTCCGCCGGAATCATCGTGCGTGAGATGTACTCGATGGGCTGAAGGCCCTTGCCTTGGTCCTGCAGGAGAACGCCCCCGATGGCCACCTTACTGGCGTCAGTAGCCACGACGAAAGGAAGGGACGGGTCCGGCAGGACAAGGACTGGCGCTGTGGTGAGGTGGCGCTTAAGCGCCTCGAAAGCCTGTTGGCACTGCTCAGCCCAAAGGAACGGGGTACCCTTCTTGAGAAGAGCGTTGATCGGGGCGGCGATGGTGGCAAACCTCGGGATGAACCGTCGGTAGTAAGATGCCAACCCCAGGAAACTGCGCACCCCTTTCACGTCCGTAGGGACATGCCATTGCTGGACAGCCTCGATCTTCTCCTCCGGGTCGGTCGCGATGCCCTCCGCGGACAGGGTATGGCCCAGAAACGGCACGCAGCGACCGGCGCGCACCTTGGCCTTCCGCGCCGACAGGTGCTCATCCTCCATGATCTGCAGCACTGCGTCAACATCCTCCAGGTGCTCCTCGAACGTCTTGGAGTACACCAGGATGTCGTCCAGATACGCCAGCGCGCACGTGCGCTTGTAGGTCCAGGGCGGGCGCGCTCCCTTCTGCGGGTCCGCCAGATCCTGGGAGACCTGCGGTAAGTGGGCTGTGCCCATCACCGGACACTAGGAACTCGGCTTTGAGAATGGGTGAGAAATGGTGAGAAAAAGGGTGAGAAAGGTGAGAAAAAGGGTGAGAAATGGGTGAGAATGGGTGAGAAAGGTGAGAAAAAAGGGTGAGAATGGGGTGAGAATGGGTGAGAAAACACGTTTCTCACCTGGGTGAGATTGCCCCAAAAAGGTGAAAAAAGGGGAAAAACGTGAGAAAAATCTCAAAAAACAGGACGTGAGATAAGTGAGAAAAACGGGAGGTGTGAAACGTGAGAAAAGTGAGAAAATCAGGACGTGAGAAAAGTGAGAAAAGTGAGAAAAACAGGACGTGAGAAAAGTGAGAAAAGTGAGAAAACACAGCGCTGAAAAACACACCCATAATGCAATATGCTGGCAGCAGACACATGCATGCAGTGCCAGTAACAACCGCTGTTCAAAACAGCACGAACAATAATGATTTTTTCATTAAATGTTTGAATAATTTTAATGTTTACAGCTGCAAGAACCCGTTGATTCAACTATTCAACACTGTTATTATGGCGTTATGTACATCTTCGGCATTCAAATATGCCTGTTCAACACAGTCTGTTATGGCGTTATGACATCTTCGGCATTCAATGCCTGTTCAACACAGTCTGTTATGGCGTTATGACATCTTCCGCATTCAATGCCTATCATCAAATACTATATGGTAGCTACTAAGCTAACAAAGCGGGCCGGTCGACAGGGCGTCACATGCTGACTTGAAAGTGGAACCGCTTGCATTTTACTCTCGTGGTCCCTGCAAGAAATAAAGCAAACCGACACAATATACGCAAGAGGAAAAGAAATCAGATCCTTGACATAGATGTAAGCGTTCTACAAGGAAGAGCTCACCAGCACCTAACGGTCCATGCAGCAAATGTGTAGAACCCAACACTCACTCTTATGCATGGCAAAGCAGCCCCATGTGGCAAGGCAGCACCATACACATGAATCACACCATGCGCCAGATGTCACACGAGCAAGGCACAACGTTGTCGTCGGATCAGAAAGCAACAAACGTGAAAACGCTAGCGGCCCAAATCTGAGATTCCGCGGAACACAGAAAATAAGAAAGCTCAGAAGCTACCAGCAAGGGATCGAACATATGACCTTTGGCATGATTTCGCGGCTGTGTGAGTCTCCTGATCCGAAGGCATCTCACTTAATTAACGTTTCGAAACAGCCAAACTGCGGAAAATCTCTTACCGGAGAGAGTTGCCAATTATTATCAAGGAGACAACCAGCGCAGGCCAGAAATCGGGAGAATCCGGACCATGGTAGCTCGAGCCTGCCGTTATCTTGTCCGCGTTTTCGAGTCGTGCAGGATTATGAATATGAATGGAGATGGAAATGTGTAGCCTTGTGCATTGAAATTACGGCTGGCTGACGTGAAGAGCGACTACATGACCTACACGGTGGGGCCGGAAACGGCTTGCTTGATTGTGTTTCATCGTGGGCAACGAGTCCAACAACTACTTTCTCTGGGCGGCAAACTGCGGCAAATTGAACGCAAACCTCATCATGAAATCTTGACCGTCGAAATGTAACAATCCGACGACTTGTGCAGTATGCCGCGTAATTTTCTGTTGCGGGAGAGCCGTTGGGCCGGTTCCCGACGCGGGCGACCAGTGGTTTGCGTTAAATTAACTTAGCTGAAGTTCCCCAAGCCGCATGATGGCTCTCATCGACGGCCTCAGTCTATTGACGCGTCGGCCCGATTTTGGCGGCACCCAATTTGACCCCAACGGCACCTACCGACAAAGGGCATACGTACGTTTCACGCGCACCACGACCTTCGAGCTCTGCTATGGCGGTGGTGCCGTGGGGCCCGCATCAGACTGCGGGCCCTTATCTGCTTTGGCGGTGCTGCCGTTGGGCCCGCATCAGAATTCAGGCCCTTTATGCATGCGGGCCATTAATGCATGTTACTTTTTTAGTCTTCGAGTTGGATAGCGGCCGACTTTGTCGCCGAAGCCAGCCAGCCCGGCTTCCTTGACACGCTTACCACGGAACGCATCCTGGTCTGCGTGTTTCATGGAACGCACGCCTCGCTTCTTGCACTATGCAAGCAGCTCTTCAACCAAGGTCGCCTCTTTGACCCTCGCTGGATTCGTATCTCCTGTTTCGACACCATTCCCAGCCTCCACCGCCCCTACCTCCAGCAAGTCGCTCTCTTTTCCCTCCTTGGACGCTCCATCGGGGAGCTTTGGCCCCCCAAGCCTCTCACCACCACCTTAACCGAATCCTCCATCCGCTCACTCCTTAAGGAGGCCCTCGAGGAGCACGTGGACCCCATTGCTGCAGATGTGGCGGCCATCGGCGGCACGCTGACTGCCGAGCTTCCCCTCCTTTCCACCGCCACCTCCACCATCTCCACCGCCACCTCCACCCTCCTCGCCTCCTCCACCGCCACCACCTCCACCTCCGACGCCATCACCGCCCAGCTCCGTGACATCGACCAGCGTCTTAAGGACAACGCCATCGCTATCGAGGTTCTGCAGAACACCGGTCGCAGGCCTCACCGCCCAGGCGGTGAAGGACATTGCCGCCAAGCCAGCCCCGGCTGGCCTGGCCGGCGATGCTCCTCCCATCACCACCTGGGCGGACATGCTTAAGCAACATACCACCTCCACCACCTCCGCCGTCGCAGCCCAGCTCCAGCGGCAGACGCTTGACCTCCGCGAGGAGGCCGAGCTCTCCAAGCGCAGCCTCAACGCCATCCTCAAGAACTTCGACCTGGTGGAAGGTGAGAATTCCGAGAAGCTTGCACGTGCGTTTGAGAGCAAAATCCTTGCACGCATGGGCCTCCTTGGTGAGATTAAGCTGACCGCCCACCGCCTCCCCCGCGCGCGGGGTAAGGCAGGGGCGCCTCCGCTTCTTCTCATCTTTAAGAGCCCAGCGGACAAGGTTTCGTTCCTCAGACGCCGCAAGCGGCTCGAGAACACTCCCTTCACCGTGGACGACGACTTGACCCTGGCGCAGCAACAATGGCGACGGGAGCTATGGCCGACCTACCTCCAGCTCCGGCAGACCAAGGCGGGCCAGCCGGTGTACTGGAAGGGGGCGGACATCTACGTCGGCCACAAGCCCTGGCACGCGACCCCCTCAACCACCGCGGCCCCAGCGACTCCGGCAGCCCCAGCCTAGGGGAATACAGCAGCAGTAGAATAGATAGACAGTGGCCTTGTACATGCCCGCCTACTACAGGCACTAACTATACCAGCTGATGCCTAGCATTTTTAGTCATGTACATGAGTGCCTATGATGAGCCACCCTCCAGATGATACCTAGCTTTATTTAATTATGCCGTGCCCATGCAGGGGGTCACTCCCTGCTGAGAAGCCATGCCCTAGCTCTTGTATAGCCATGTTGATCTTCCCCCACATGACATACTCCCCCTTAGCTGGGCATAGTGTGAAGATCATGAGGGTGTAGGTGCCCCTGGTGCACCTAGAGCAAGTGTTGTTTACATTCCCACCCTTGCAGGAAGTAGCTTAGAATGTATGTATGATAGGCCATATGCCCCTTCTCTGGGCTATGTGCTACATATACTCCCAACGGAGTTATGTTACAATTCAATTCAATTCAATTCAATGACAGCATTGTTTATGGAATGATGTGCTGTTTTATATTGTATGACAACCCTGTATTGCACCTTTGTGCACCCTATAATGCATATCAAAGTGGTGTTGAGTTTTTTTTTCACGTTAAGGACTTAAGGGGACGGGACATGCCCGAATATTTTGGCGCCAAAAAATTCGCGCCGGAACCCAAGGTCACAAATTTCACGTGCACGGTGCCCGCACCACTTGCGGAAGTGGCCATGGCGACTGCGTTCAGGCGAAACTACCACACTAGGGCAGGCGAAATGCAAAAATTTTACTAGAATCTTAAAGGCGATGAGTTTATGATGTTAGTTTGTGGCGGAAATCAGCTGGTTTACAATATCGCTGCTGTTTTTTTATGCCATCGGCATGGGGGGTAATCTGAATTTTTTGGTCGCGCGGAATGAAATAGAATTCATGATAGCGGCTGTAAAATCGCGGTTTTGGGGGCTGTTCTGACCGTGAAGCAGGCATTAATATCGGTTGCATCGAGTTCTAAACCGAGCTGGTGCTTTTTGCCAGATTTTCGGCCATTATCGGTAAGTAATTGTTCAGACCTGCGCAGTGCGTGTCTGACCTGTCCATGGAAGAACGGCTGTTGTTGCGCGCCTGGGCGAGGAATTTACGAGGGCAAGGTACAGATTTGTCGCGAATGTTATCTGCTATCCGTGCTTTCTTCTATGAGCTCATTGTTCGAAGTTTTTTGCGTTCTTTTGGGGCAGTTTCCGCCAGCTAGCTCGCCGTTCCTTGCCATTGTGTTGTCGAATACCTGGCAGCTTTAGATTGTTTTCGTTGATTTTGTGGTCAGGGCCGCTTCAGTCGCAGCCTGTACCTTCTCGGGAAGGTTTAAGGCATTTCATGAAACGTGTTCTAGCAAGGATGTTGTGCTTATGGACGCTTCTTGTTGTGTGAGGGTGACGCACCCTCTCTTCGCAGCGGCATCCCAGCGCTCATGCGCTGAAGGGCCGCCAATGGCTTCTTTGCATTTCATCGTGCAGGGATGGAGGTGTTATAGTGATTAAAATATGGAGATATTGCATTTGTGTGACTGCATGTAGATAGCTGCCACTATTGGTTTATTTGAGCTTTCCCTTGTTATGATGATGTGACAAGACTACAATGTGCTGAGCTAACCATGGTTGACATGGTTGACTGCATGCAAGCTATGCATACCATGATCTCCTTGGTTCCTCGCCCTCCATAGTCCCTGTCTGGTGCCCATGGCGGGTAGGGCAGTTTAGGAGGCGTTGTTGTGTTGATTAGCTTGGCTGGAATCAACCTTCCACTCTAACCTGGGAGAAACATAGAAAATGCTGGTTAGGCATGTTGGTGCTACCATCTTTATTGCTATGCACATAGTTGCAAGGCTGGCCATGCTTGAGGGGCGGTGAAGGCGTATGAGGTGCGTGGCCGCCCCATTTTACTTTCTAAACATATTTGACTTGGTTTTGGTGCATGTTGGATGGCATATGAAGTGTCATTGTGTCAATCTGCTTACTGAGTGGTCCTTAGCGCCTTGTCAGGTGGTCATATAGGAAACCCATCAACTTGAGCAGTTCTTGTCACAATGACCCTCAACCTTGAGCATGTGTAGTTGTCAGCATGCAAGAGTTAATTATATGCGCTTTGATCAGTTTGCAGAGGTCTTTGATGAAGAAGGAGATTCTAAAGTGGCCAGATGGTAACTAAAACCTCCTTGTAGCGTCTTTGTGGGTGGCCGTCTTGGAATGGTTGCAACCTGGGCAGTTGTTGTCAGAATGGCGTCAAACCTTGAACATAGGAGGTACCATATGTGCAGAGGTTGGCAGCACGTGGTTTGGCAAGTTTTTGCATGGTTTGGATGGATAAAGGGGTGTTAGTGTGGTAAGATACACTAAAAAACCTCCCTGAGCTTCGTCACAGGTGGCTATCTAGGAAATCCATCAACTAGAGCTGCGCTTGTCAGAATGACCTGAAAATTTGGGGCTGCATGTCCCCCCACCTGTAGTATTTGGGAATATATGGTGGAGCATGATATGATGTGTTTATGATTTGATTTTTTTTTTTTGGATTAAAAAAGTACCTGTTTTGCGGGAAATCCATCAACGTGAGTAAACATGCTTATTTCTTGGTCCCAACTGGGTAGAATTTCTCAAAAGTGGGGGAACTATGCGGGAATATATGATTTGGTCCCAATATGTTTGCCCATTGTCCTAGGGAAAATGTGACTAAAATAGCGTCTTTTTCTATTTTTAGCGCGTTACCGGTGTATGGTGGGGGCTAGTACCCCCCCCAAGTGGCTGGAAAATTATTTTTTTATCATATTTATGGTCCCCAATCATCATTGGATTTTTAGCACATGCATAGGTGTGGTTTCCAGAAAAGTGCACTTTAGGCATGTCCCCTCCCATGAAATAAAGCTCATGATTTTTCTCGTGTTACTACACTCTTGGTGAGAAATTTCTCACCACGTTGACTTGTGATTTTTCTCGTGTTAGTGATTTTTCTCGTGTTGGTGAGAAACTTCTCAATTTTCTCAATTTTCTCACTTTTTCTCACTTTTTCTCACCCATTCTCACCTTTTTTCTCACTTTAGGGTTTTTTCTCACCCCAATCTCACCAAAACCCCCTTTTTCTCACCAAAATCTCACCCTGGTGAGATTTTTTGCCTAGCGTTTGCGGAAAAAAATTGAGATTTTTCTCAATTTTCTCAAAAAATTCTCACAAAGGGTGAGAAAATTGAGGGTTTTGAGAAAATTCTCAGAATCTGAGTTCCTAGTGGACGGAGGATGTCGTTCATCAGCATCTGGAAGGACGCAGGCGAATTACACAGTCCCATTGCCGCCACCCGAAACTGGTAGTGACCGAAGGGCGTAGCGAACGCGGTCTTGTGGCAGTCTTCTGGCGCGATGCGCAGCTGCCAGAACCCGTCCGCACAGTCGATGACGGTGAAACACGTAGCCCCCTGGACGCGGTTGAAGATGTCGTCGATCCGCGGTAGAGGATACCGGGACTTGACGGTGATGGCGTTCAGCTTCCGGTAATCAGTCACCAGACGCCACTTGCCCCCTGGCTTGGGAACGAGTAGCACGCCCGCCGAGAAGGGGCTGTTGCTGGGTTCAATGAGCCCAGCGTCGAGCAGTGAAATGAGGATCTTCTTGAGCTCCACCAGCTCGACTGGGCCCATGCGGTACATGGGAGACACGGTAGGCCCGGAACCCTCCTGGAGCTGGACACGATGTAACACCGATCGATTGGGAGGGAACTGGGGGGTGCGATCCGCGAAGAGAGTGGTGCGCTTCTCCAGGACGGCGTTGAACCGTGCCAGCTCGTCCGGTGTGAAGCCGGCACCAATCTCATTAATCAGGGCCTGAGTGTTGTCCAGGTCTATCCGGTACATCGCGTACTCCTTGCATGCCCTTCCGGAGCTGGCGCGCCAGCGTCTTACTGCTCATCAGGATCTGGGACGCTGGTCGAGGCCCGTCCGCCGAGCGCTCGTGTGTAATGTTATGGACCTCAGCGGCCTGTGCCCTGTACTCACTGTCTGGGCACCAGAATGAACCGTCCGGAAACCAAACTACCCGCCGGCGCACACTGATGTCCACATCCTGCTTGTCCAGCCAGTCCACTCCAATGATGATGTCGGCAGCGCCCAACGGCGCAATAGTCGCCACCAGGTCCACCGGCGTGCCCTGCAGCACACCCTTGATGTCTGCTAGGCCCGGCGATTGGTGCCGCCGGCCGTCCGAGTAGGTGACATACACTGCCGTGGTGTGAGGTCGTGGTACCAGGCCCAGCCGACGCACCATGCAGGGCCTCGTTGATGAAGGACGTGGAGGCGCCGGTGTCGACCAGGAACTTCACGTCCATGATCGTTTTCTCCTTCAAATACGGATCAAGGACGGTGGGAGGGACCAGCAGCCCTCCGCTGAAAAGAAACAAATGTCGCGAACCTCCTTGAGATGTACGCGCCGCCGGTTGAGTGGACGCGTCTGAGGCCACGTTATTGACGTCTACTTCTACTCTAGTTGACTCCGCGTCTGGGCTACCATCTGATTTTTCTACCCTATCCCCTACCCCGGGACCCAAGCCCACGGGCAGGGCTACTACTCCCGAGGAGCGGTGGGACGGGAGGCCGCCTCGCCCGACCGCCCGCCCTCTTCCCCCCCCTCCTCCTCTTCGTCAGCCCCCTCCTCGTCGTCATACTCGTAGCCCGCCACGGCATGCGTATGGCCGGAAGAGGAGGACTGTCGCCGCGCCTCAATCTCGTTGACCGCGCGCAACACGCCCTTGGTAGAGCTGGTCGCGGGTGGTCGCGGCTGCTGGTACTGCGTCGGGACCTGTCTGGCGTGCTGCAGGTGTCAGAAAATCTGGCACTGTTTGCCACGTGTGACAACTTTTTTACTTCTGGACTACAATACTTTTTCATCCGTTGGTAGCGGGTGGCATTTATTTGTCACTTTAGCAATTAGGATGACATTTGACGTACTTTTGGTCAAGAACCTGATCGTTGGTAGCCAGGGAACCGAGTGTTACCCTTTGCAATTAGATCAGCTAACTCTTCACCGGAATTGTTTCTAAATATTTGCAATGTTTTGACGATGCTATGTAGAATTTGTGACGAATTTGTTTAGTCGACAGTTATCATATAAAAAGGTTGTGCCGAACGACAGTACAGCTCGAACATGTAGACACTCATCAGGGTGTCGGCACCTTTATCGAATATTCCTGAACCTTATCTTCTCGATGATGCTCTAGAACATTCGAGACACCTTATCGGCATCTAGTTCATCTTATCGGCATCTTATCGGCATCTTTTCAGCATCAATGCCTTGGTCGACACAAGATATAAAAACGTAATCTATTTCTAATGAAATTTACCTTGTTGGTCCAACTCACACCCTTGTTGGGAATTCCTTGTTGGAAAGACCTTGTTGGTCGGAGTCGTCACCCTTGTTGGGTCAATTCCCTTGTTGGGAAGGCCTTGTTGGCCATGTCTTTTGTCACTACGCAATTTAACCATTAATACAATATATATTGAGGTCGAAACGGCTCAAAGATCTTTCCTCCTCCTCCGTAATTTAACCCCTAAATGGTCTGGCTGCCGATTTTCCGCCTAAAACTGAGTTACAGCCGACACGTCGGCCCCTTCTCGGGGGACCAAATGCCGCGAAAACTATTGAGAATTAGGAAACGTTTAGCTGAGAAGATCGAAAGTTTATAATTTTCCTCACAGCATGGTACTAGGGTTTGCATACTTCTGACAAAGTTATAGAGGTGTTCTGGCCGGTCAAAGTACAAGGGGTCAGGGTACTTTTTCACGTACAACGTGCATTCCGGAAAACGACGACCTGGCCATGGCGGCTTGCGCCCACGCATGGCATTTACGTTTTCGTTCGAATTTTCTGACCAAACTCAGGAAATTGATTTTATACGTCCTAAAGATGATACAGGCCAATTTTTGGTTCGCGGGAATGCCATTTGATATGTGTCGGCAGCGTTCTTGCTGGAAAAAACTGCGATCAGGCCGGACGATATAAACGTTGACAGCAATACTTTTCCGGCGTATTTTAAAGGATATATTGGTTTATTTGTACTTTTTATGATAAATAGTAGTCGTAAACGTGCAAGGGTGGCCAGAAATCGCCGAATCCAGCGACCATGCTGCACAACTTTGGTGTGCCGAAATGCGCCATTTTGCGGCCACCGCCTGGGCCAAGGTAACGCCATCCATGCCTGGTAAAGCTTAATCATCGTTTTCCTATCGATGTTTGACGTTTATATATACGTTCTAGCTTGTGTAGCACATTCTTTTTGCATTATTCATGCTCTTTCTTGACCCTGGCCTGGCCCCTTTCTAAAACACCCTTCTTAGATGCTTCCCTCAGTCAGTTGACCTCCCACAGGGTGATGGTGATAAGTTTTAGAGGCTGTATGGGTTTGAATACCTCCATATATGTTTGTGATACATTTCCCACACACATATTGCATGAGTGTGAGGCAGTTGGCTGGTCTCTGTGGCATCATCAAGCATGTAACCGGTGAGTAGAAGCTTCCCATTGTCAGCATGTGCCACCAGGTGTGCTGGCCATCACCTGGCAAGCTATAGCAGCTTAGGCCTAGTTTATCCTTGCTAGGGCAAGCTGAAATAGGCTTAAAATCACTAGTTTGTTGGTGGCTGCCTCCAAGAATGCATGCCTTGCGTAGGGTATCCGTACCACGTTACCTACGTGCATGGACAAGGTGGCACCTGCACATAGGTGCCATGTAAGGGCAGTGTGATGATGCAGTTATGTTTCCCCATCATTGTGGAAGGGAAATGTATTGTTTGGCATGGTTGGGGGCCATATTAGTAGGTATTAGTAGGTAGTATGCCCACTCCTACCCCGTTGGTTGCTTTTTACCAACGGTACCCCTATGGGCTGTACTGGGTGTAACTGCTGGTATACCCACCCAAATGATGACCCCAATGGCTCAAACTGTTCAGCAACTAATTGTTTATCATCCCTGAAGTGGTAGGTGCCTAGCTCTTACAACATAATTCAAAATGCACATTCTACCAAAAATGAAAACGCTCGTCTTGACCCCCCTGACTTTGACGGCAGTTATACATGGCCTACCCTGCATATATGTAAGGTTGTGATATACCAACCCGAAGGGCAACTCATGGACATGCTTGGCCCCCAAGGACAGCCATTGGATATGGGTGGGTTGGATGGCATCTGGTTTGCAAAATTGTGAAGTTACAGCCGATGCATCGGCAGTATTTCTGCCCATTTAGGGGTTAACAGCAGGCGAGCCGCACGCTCACCCGCGTTGCGGGGTCGGTCTCGAGGACCGGAGGAGTCGGGGCGGCTGCCGAAGGCTGGGCCAGAGAAGCGAACACTGGGTTCCCCGTATCCTGCCCCACGACTGGCGTGTCTGCCCCGGGGCTTGGGGCAGTCGCGCTTGAGGTGCCCCACCTCGCTGCACATGAAGCATCGCGCCTTGCTATAGCGTCGATCGCGTTGACGCCCTGGTCAGTGTAGCCCTCATCAAAGTCGTCGAGGTACTCGTCCTCCTCCTCTCCAGCGAACTCAGTGGAGTACATCTGATTCACCCGTCGCGGGGGAGCTGGTCTGAAGAAACGGCGCACTGAGGGTGCACGCCCGCGAGCCACTACGTCGGCCACCTGTAGGAGATACCTCTGGATATTCAGGATGTCCCACTCCTCCCAAGGGACCTCAGCGTAGTGCTTGAATACCTCGTCCTGCAGCTCAGGACAGAGTGCCTCGATGAACCTGATCTTGTACTCATACCAGGTCATGTCGGCCAGATAGGCGGCGCTGGACTCAAATTTAGACAGAAACTCGCGATATGGGGTGGTCCCCTGGCGCAGCTTGCCAAAGGCGATCCGCTCGTGGAGTGTAGCATCTGGGGGCACCAGCTTGCGGCGCACTCGGTCCATCAGCTCCGCCAAGGTTTGCGGGTATGACTGGGACGCGATGCTCTCACAGTTCAAGATGCTCACCACCGAGGGGTCCATACAGGAGTTAACCACTAGCGGAATCAGATCACTGGTGGCCAGCTGCCAGTTGTGATGATTGCGCCAGATGGTATACTGCTGTTGCCACATGCGTCCCCATTCCTCTACCTCGCGCGGTTTCATGTCCGCGTGCAGCTTGGGTACATTCTTGAAATTGGGCATCGGTGGGGCCTTTACCGCGGCGGTGATGGGCCCACCGACGTCTACGTGGGGGATATCGCCGAAGGTGGGGGGCTGCGACCGGGGGAGAGATCCGGATCTGGGCGGCGTACCATGAGTCCGCCGCACCTGTACGGATGAGGGGTGTTCGTACCCCGGGTCATCCAAGGCCGCCACCCGGCTGAAGTTAAGGTTGCCAGCAGGCGCAGGCGAGGGAACCACGCTTCGGTCAAGCACCCGTGGGCGCTGCGGTTGAGGTGCCGGGCGCTGGACGGACGTAGGAGTCTCCTCGTCTCGGGTGGTGACACTGCTCCTGGCCTCCCCTGGCCTGGTCCGTGGTCTATGAGTACCGACGGGCGGGCCCTGCGTAACTGGTTCCTCGTCAACCTCGCCAGTCCCTTCCAGGTCATCGAACTCGCCATCTGCCCCCGGAATCTCCCCTTCCTCATCCGAATACCAGAGCGCCGTGGGTAACAGGGACGTGCTGCCGAAGGACACTCTGCGTCTGCCCCGGTGTGTGGGGCCCGGTGGATATCCCTGGGGCCGCCCACGCCCTGCCCAAGGATGCGATGGTCGCCCGGTGACTGTCTGCTGATAGCGGTAGTGCAGGGTAGCTTCATTCTCGTCTCCCTGCTGCTCAGGATCCGATGGTAGCCATTGTGGTCTCGTCTGGGGTTGTTGCTGCTGCAACCGGGGTTGCCGTTGTTGCTGGGGTTGCTGCTGCTGCTGCTGCTGCGGTTGCTGCTGCTGCTGCTGCTGCTGTTGCTGCTGCAGCTGCGAGTCCCCCTAGCTGTAGTATCCCTTGGTCGCTTCTGTCATCTTCCTGCCTGGTTAAGGCGTCTAGATTGTCCCCATCCGCGGGGGAACTAGAGCTGGATCGTAGGGAGCCTTCCACAGGTCTCTCCATGACCTCACCTGTACCTGTCTCTACTTGGACGTGCGGTGGTACCTCTAGCCCTTCTGTACCGTGCTCGTGGTCGTCTACTGGTTCTATCTCTCTATTATCTGAATCTCTCTCCCTAAGATCGTCTTCTGTCTCTCTGGCGTTCCTTGTTTGGGACCGTGTTGGCATGGTGCTCGTACCGGTACCTTACACAGCAGGCATCACCTCCCCAGGAAGACGAGAGAGAGAAAGAGCAACCACGTGCTATGGATCTATAGATATAAAACCTAGTAATAGTAACCTCTACTGTTTGCTAGGGCCAATGGTCAGCTGAGAGAAGGTAACTGTAACTGCTGTCCCCTCCCCCTGACTGCTGAGCGTGGGTGGCTTGGAGCATTCACGTGTGGTGTGCATCCCCTCAGGCAATGGCATGTGTTCCCTAACAAACCTATCTGCTTCTGTAATGTTGTCAAACCCTTTCCACTTAGCACTAGAGCCTAGAGACAATATCTTATCTTTAATGTGCTCCTCACAAGTCTTCCAACTGTAGAATATAGCAGGTCTACCCTTATCCCCGTCATGAGCTAGCTACTGCATAGTAAGGAAATCCAGACTGTCCACCCTTATTTATTCTGTTACGTCGAGGCATGTTACATCATAGTCTGGCAGCGGCTTGCAAGCAGGAGAGAAAGGGGAATCCCAGGCTACCTCTAAGTGCAGTGACCTTAAACGAACGAGGAGAGAGCACGGAGTGTAGCACAGCACACGCCCCCAGCCTTCCGCGGCAGAAGGGCTATACAACAATTACACGGAGGTAAACACCGTCAACACAGTCGGCAACATGGCCAGACGGTATTCACCCCCACAACAGGTAAAACAACGAATGGTCGTCATCCGCAACTTCCATTCGAACCAACGACATTCACACCCTATAGAGGCACAACGTATAACGAGAACCCCTACGCGTGCGAACCCGGAGAGAAAGCGAGCACGCCAGCTAGCCTTCCACAGGCATCGCTTGCAAAGAAAGAATCCTATCTAGGGGACGAACCATATTCGATGACGTTAAATCCTCCTGAGCTGGCCGCCACCCGGTGTCGTTGAAGGCAAGCCCTGGCCGCCACTAGGTGTCGTTGAAAACAGGAGAGCTGAACGCTATCGTTTATAGCACCTCACCACAGGACTATTGCTAGCCCCGCCGAGTATCCCAGACTGGCCGCTTGCTGGCTAGGTCGTCGTTGAATCCCTTTACGGGCTGGCCGCCGACCAGTCAGCAGTCGTTGAATTCCGGAACCTCTACCTACGTCAAACTCAGCCTTGGTATCCTAATTGGCTCACCAACCCTCTCCGCGAGAGTTAGCTAACCTTTCCAGCACATTTCCTCCGATAACCAGTGTTACGTCCCGGCCCAGACACACCTAGCCTGAGCTACGTAGCGAAAGACCCCCCTTGCCGGAATTAGGAATAGTTCAAGGTAGCCTAAAGTAGGTTGCGCTTCACGACGTGAGTCGTGACATATCTGGCATCACGGCTTGATGCCAAGCTAATTAATACACACTTATAATGGCTAGCAATACCAATTACAAATGGATAATTGCCCCGGGCTCAATGTGTAGGCGTATTCGCACTTATCATTCATTAAACCAAGAGGACGAGACTCTCGTCCTCGGACTAATTTAACCTAGGTTGGTGGCGGTGCAGATACACACCAATTCCTGCTGGCCAATCCAATTCACACATTCCACGTAGGATCCGGGCCGACATCGACCCCCAACTACAGGATCCTCGCCTAGAACCATTGTCGGACCCAGAACTGGCGCGGCGCCACGGCACCGGCCCTTAAAAGGTCAGCCTAGGACCAAAATAACTAGCCCAATTCTCACAATAGCCAATATCCATAAAACTCAGTACAACGGCCACATGGCCTTAGTAATTTATTCCATTGTTACGTCCGACCAAAAGGCCCGGGACGTAACAACCGTGCCATTCAGCCGTGTGGCCAGCGTGTCCGTGAGCGTCCATGCCTCGGCGCCATAGGTGAGCTCCGTGAGGACCAGGACCTTGAAGCCGCATGGGCTTGCGGTGCTCGCCCAGGGCCTTCGATTGCCAGTAGGCCGGTGTTGAGTGATCGACGTACGAAGCCGAGCCCATATTCAGGCCGATGCGGGTGTCCACATCGATGGCGGTGTCGCGGAGCATGCTCCCCAGCTGAGTTTGAAGCGATCACGGAACGGGACCTTCGTCCCGTATAGCAGCCGCGGCAGCGGCATGCAGGCGACTGGTACGGCCCCAATCACCAATGATCGCCTCGGTCTTGACGCTAGAATTAAATCTCCAACCCCACCGCCCGCGCCTCCAAGCCCAGACAGTTCCAGCCAGGTCTGAATGTGCTCGAGGTGCTCGATGAGGGTGGTATCATCCTCGATCATACATCAGGTCGGACAGGCGGTAGCGAAGGCCACCGCCACCATATTTGCGATATATATCGTTAAGGATGTCCAATTAAGCCGTGCTCGAACCCCTTACTGTAAGAGCAGTAAAGCGTGCACGTGCCTGGCGCATCATGATGACGTGATCCAGGACAATAATGAACAGGTATGGGGACAGGACACAACCTTGCCACACCCCGTGGTGAAGGGGGAATGGCGGGTGAAGCCTTCCGCAGTCCGCACTACTGCCTGTGAGCCCGGCCAGTCATACAGACAGCCGGCGAATGGCAGCAATAAGCGCTGCATGAGGAGGGCACACCGGATCCAGAGCTAGGATGGCCCAAAGAGCCTCCCAGAGGACCGTGTCAAAAGCCTTTATTATATATATAGCTAGTCAACAAAAATGAAGACCAGCCTCATAATAATATGTAGTCCACCATAATGATGAATAGATTAATGGGGAGAACACACAGCCCCATGCCACACCCCGGTGTGCATGCAGGGGGAATGCCGGAGTGACGCCGTACGTCAGCGGTACCGGCGGACCTGGGCTTGGGACCCTTCAATCTTCATAGAACTGGCGGATGATCTCAACAATGTACAATGGGACACGGAACACTGGTGGTGGTGGAGGACCACCCACAGGGCGCGTTCTGGCATATAACCGTATCGAATGCCTTCAATGCATGGTGTAATCCACGAGGATCAATAGCAACGGTAAGAGGCCGGGGGCCAGGCGGCCAACTTCCTCGATCAGGCGGCGTGCAGTCTGATGGTGACCATAATACAATTGTGATCAACACGGAAGCCCATATATATTATAAAAATATTATTACTTACAGCAGAGTGAAATCACTCAAACCAAAGCAAACGCCCAGCTATAAACCTATATACAGAGCCATGTCAAAGCTCTATATACTACGATAAGACCAATGGAAACTCCTAATGGGGGGAACCTAATAGCCCTGCTGCACCGCAAAATCAGCCCGCGTACGGCGGAGCATGATGCCAGCCATGGCCCGAGTCAGCGCCACCAACAGGCGCTGACGCCAATATGACCATATATATCTCCAGGACAGTCTCACCTTAATGGAAATCGAGGCCGGCACGCATGCGGTTCAGCAGGAGATGCACGAAGACATTTGAACAGCACGTGCAGGTTTGGAGGCATACGCGGCGGCAGTTGCCGGTGTCCGCGCCCCGGCCGCGGCGGACCCCTTGCCCTTGTAGAGCATGACCCGGACAGCGGTCTTCCAATACATCGGCGGGGGGTGGCCATCTCGTAGAATCCGGTTGCAAACAGCCCGGAGGAATTAAGGCTCAAGCTCAGGCATCCTAACCACCTCCGGTGAAATATTCGGTTCACTCCCATGGCAGCATCGAACGACAATGTTGCGGAGGGTGGAGATCGATGTCAGCAGCTCATTCCCGCGGGGTCCACTCACCGCGGGGGCCGTCCGCCAGGGGGGCGGAGAGCGGCGGGACCAGGTACTAAGTCCGTTTCGCACGTCCACCACGGGCGCCTGCGGGGGCTCAATAGGTCCGCCACAGCTAGCCGCAGGGCATGCAGCGGATCCAAGCGGGGTCGAGCGGGGGGGGCCGGTGGTCCAGGAGCCCCCGATAGATAGTTTGGCCTGGGAGCTGAACCAAAGCTCAAGGCGTTAATTCACAGGGGGTGCCTGGGATGTCAGCCCGTAGCGTTTCCCGGCGCCGGCCGGTGAGACGGTTGAGAGACCGGTCGCTATGCCGCCTTGTGCTCAGTTGGCGGCCGTGTGGCGATTGATCTCGATCGGCGGCAAGTGCCTGACCACCTCCTCCGCGTGTGCGGACTAGCGGCAATATATATGCTTGGGTAAGCCGGCCGCTCATGGTATGGGTACAGGTCCTCCCCCCGGCGGCAGGCCTGCACTAGCGCCAGCCGGGCGGCGACCACCCGGGCATCGCGCAGGTATAGCGGGGCTGGGCGGGTGTACGATGTACGTTGCTCACTTGCTCTGAGGGAGCAGCTGAGAGCCAATCGATCCACGGATCGCATGAACAGTTTGTACTGGGTGGCGTGATCTCGAGTCACCCAGTACGCATTCGGCATTCAGGTGCATCAAACTTAGGTTGCGCAGCCACGAAGGCAGACCTGATTGCATCGCCGCACGTCTCCTCCTCGTACCACCTCTGCCATGCCTCACCTGGGCCGGCGCCCGCGGACGGGGCGAAGGCAGACGTCCAATCAGGCCGGGCATGTGCAGGGGCGGAGACTGTCAAGTATATAAGTGATCCTTTTTCAATAAGTCGGTGTGGACTAGACACTAGAATTGTATCAAGGAGACAACCAGCGCAGGCCAGTTCAATCGGATATCGAGAATCCGAACCATGGTAGCTCGAGCCTGCCAATGATTATCTTTTCCGCGTTTTCGAGTCGTTCAGGATGATGAATATGAATGGAGATGGAAATGTGTAGCCTTGCATGTACATTGAAATTATGGCTGGCTTATGTACATGAAGAGCGACTAGATGACCTAGACGGTGGGGCCGGAAACAGCTTGCTTGATCACGGGGTGTGTGTTTCGAGCCTAATTACTGGCCGGGAGTGTCTAGATAGTGGTGAGCACCATTGCTGCGATCACTCTCCCACCATTTACGAGGAAATGGCCCGCGAATGGAGAACAACAGAAAAGGTCTAGCCAGTCAGTCATGACGTTAGCCATGCCATGTTTCCAAACGTCCAAGAACTGCACACGGTACGTGCAAAGGCAAAAATCCGGAGGACATCACTTTCAAATGTGCTGCGTGAACCAAAACGCCCACGTATATGCCAGAAAACATCATGTTACTGTTACTGTACTTGTTGTTGTTGTTGTTGTTGTTGTTGTTGTTGTTGTTGTTGTTGTTGTTGTTGTTGTTGTTGTTGTTGTTGTTGTTGTTGTTGTTGTTGTTGTTGTTGTTGTTGTTGTTGTTGTTGTTGTTGTTGTTGTTGTTGTTGTTGTTGTTGTTGTTGTTGTTGTTGTTGTTTGTTGTTGTTGTTGTTGTTGTTGTTGTTGTTGTTGTTGTTGTTGTTGTTGTTGTTGTTGTTGTTGTTGTTGTTGTTGTTGTTGTTGTTGTTGTTGTTGTTGTTGTTGTTGTTGTTGTTGTTGTTGTTGTTGTTGTTGTTGTTGTTGTTGTTGTTGTTGTTGTTGTTGTTGTTGTTGTTGTTGTTGTTGTTGTTGTTGTTGTTGTTGTTGTTGTTGTTGTTGTTGTTGTTGTTGTTGTTGTTGTTGTTGTTGTTGTTGTTGTTGTTGTTGTTGTTGTTGTTGTTGTTGTTGTTGTTGTTGTTGTTGTTGTTGTTGTTGTTGTTGTTGTTGTTGTTGTTGTTGTTGTTGTTGTTGTTGTTGTTGTTGTTGTTGTTGTTGTTGTTGTTGTTGTTGTTGTTGTTGTTGTTGTTGTTGTTGTTGTTGTTGTTGTTGTTGTTGTTGTTGTTGTTGTTGTTGTTGTTGTTGTTGTTGTTGTTGTTGTTGTTGTTGTTGTTGTTGTTGTTGTTGTTGTTGTTGTTGTTGTTGTTGTTGTTGTTGTTGTTGTTGTTGTTGTTGTTGTTGTTGTTGTTGTTGTTGTTGTTGTTGTTGTTGTTGTTGTTGTTGTTGTTGTTGTTGTTGTTGTTGAACGTTGTTGTTGAACATTGCCCACGCTGCACATGGGCAGCAGAGATTTGGAAACGGACGAGGGCCAGGACACTGAACAGCATGCCATCACAGGACACTGAACAGCATGTTAATTACTGTAGCGACGCGACGGTGTGGCCAACGAGTCCAGTGTGCCCAAGCTCGGAACGGCCGCAAAGGAGATATGGTATCGCATATATGGTTCAGATGCTCAGAGATACTACGTGATCCAGCCGGTCCACAACCTGTTTGTAGAGCTTGTGCCAAGGGGCCGGCAGCACCGAACAGATGTGGGTGACGTTGCAAAAAACACCGGAATTCAGTTGCATGACGGAGCATAATATCTCGGTCATAGTCTTTGACCAACAAACGATGCAAGAGTTCAAGAAAAGTCTTGCTGAAATCGACTCGATAAGAACAAGTAAGACGGGAAAAACGATGCAACTGACTAAGAAGTAAGAACAACACCATATTTCGCTGACTATGTATAGCTAACTTAGGTCGGGTGCAAGTCGGAATTGAAATTTGAACTCTGAATTTTGAACTAGGCGAGTGTGCCGGTTGTCGGCCTGAGTCGGTGAGTATATAAAACTACTCCGGCTTGAGTTTGACAGTGCTCAGTGTAACCAAAGTTGAATTGACCTGCAATAGGGAGCGTATATCCAGAATGGCTCATGGATATTTCATTCGAATTCATATTCTTTCATGCATGCGGCCCTGCACCTCCAGAGGGACGTACTGTACGGGCTCACGCGCCCGGACAGCGTCCTGTACAGGCAGTCGACATGAAGGATCGATACCGGACAGGGACGTCCCCACGTCTCAGCCGGAGGGGCCGGGCTCCTCGTGTGACCAAATTTGATAACCATATAGTGATTCGGGCCGGGCTGCCCGCAACGGCCCGCAACTATAAGCTAGACAGCTAGATCCATCCACCCCAGATTCCATGTCCATCCCACTGACGGGAAGCTTATCAAGGAGACAACCAGCACAGGCCAGAAATCGGGAGAATGCGGACCATGGTGAGCCTGCCGTTATCTTTTCGACTTCTGCTCACGTGACGCATGCAGTATACTAATATAGTTAGCTGTCACGCGAACTTGCGCGCCGCGCGCAGCCAGGGGCCGGCTCGCCATGCATGTGAGGATGAAGCGCCCTGGTTGTGCAGGCTTCATGCCGGCCAGTCTATCTGATGTGTTGACCTGATCTGTGCGCCCGGCTACGCCTTGGCGCCTGTGCTCAAGAACACGCTAGAGACGTCTCCTATATAAGAGAGGTGCAATGCTATATCCAGCCACAGTCAAGCTTTCAAAAGCATTTTTTACATTACAACAATATGATCAAAAGCACAAACTACAGATAGCGACAATGACTGGTTCACAGATAAATCACAATACGCATGGCTGCACCATGGCCTTCACACTCACCCACAACTGCTCATTATTAAAGGGTGAATCAAAGCCATACAAGAGACACATGGGGACAGCCATAAAGAATTGCTACCATAGAGCTGGCAGCCAAAGAATCGTAAAAACAATAATGAGAATCAGGTGGTGCAGACATGGTGTTAGTGGCCATAGAGCCCAACATACACCAGATCTGTGTCTAAAATTACAAGGGCATGACTTGCAAACTCAGGTCAGACAAGAAACTTCCCCAAGTCATCCCTGGAGATTGCCCCTAGAGAATTGCCCGTATAGTACATCACAAACTCGTTTAAAATGTAACTTTTTGGCACACATGTTCCCCCAGCCTCGATTTGATTCTTCGTTGCCACCCTCGACACTGCAGGTGAAAAGCATTTAGGACATGCTTGTGTCGAGATTTTCGACATGTGCGTTGCTTGTTCATTTCTTTCCCGTTTTGGATTCCGTTTCCCCTATCATGCCCACGCCAGTCCTTAGCATGAAAAGCCAGGGTAAGCCAGCTTCTCCGTGCAGATACTCGGCACCATCCCTCTTCAGGCATTCCTGAAAACTGCTTTGGAACTCCGGGGAGGCGATCTCGAGCTTGGTCAACGAAGAAGAGATTCTATTGGAATTGGTTGGCCTCGCATTCCATAAACCACATTGAAGTGTTCATTTCGACATAGCGCTTGTGCCAGTGAACTGGGCCGGGACTTTTTCTAGGCTTTTGACATCCGCAAACTGAAGATGTCATCAAGCCTACGCATTTTCCCCAAAGCAGCACTCATACAGAGGGCCCACCCGAGTACCCTCATTCATTTCACTCCACTGATGGCCCAGCCCCTGGCGTCATCCCTGCTCTGCTGCCAGTCCCCACAGATTCCCCCCCCGTTGCGGCAGATCCGCTAGCACCCCCCCCCGTGGTGCCCCCGCTGCCCCCGGCGCCACTCGCGGCCGCCTTCTTCTCTCGCTGCCGCCTCCTCTTATCCAACTCCTCCTTGAGAAGCGCGTTCTGGCGCTCCTTCTCCTTCTCCAGCGCGCTCACCAGCTCCTCGCGCTCCCTCCGGCCCGCCATCATGATCTCCTGCATGACCATCTGCTCCTCCGCCTCCACGTCCTCCCGGATGCCCCCGCCCAGCCATCCACCCGCGCCGGCCGCCGCGGCCATCACGCCAGAGACGGTGCGCCCGGGGCTGTTGGGGCGCCCCACTGTGGCGGCAGACGCGGGTCGCCTCGACCCTCCGCTCGGCGTGCTCAGCCCGGCGCGCCCGATGGTCGACCCCATGTTGGTCGAGATTGTGAGCTGTGGAGCCGCGGGTGGTCCCATTCCCAGACCCCCGCTGGTCTTGGCACGCGGTGTGGCCGTCGTCGCACGAGGCATCGATGCCATCAACCCGCCGCCCTGCATGCTGCTCCCACCCGCCACGCCGCCAAACCCAAGACCAGCACCCGCAGACCCGCCCATGGACCCGCCGCTCGCGGGCCGGAGATCGAACCGCGCGGCCAGCATTGCGCCGATCCGGTCGGCGAGCTTGGTCACAAGCGCGTCCTCCCACTTGGCCAGCGAGGCCTCGAGCAGCACCTGCAGCGTGCGGTCGCGCTCGGCGTTCTCCGCCGAAATGCGCGCGGCGCGCTCGTCGTCCTTCTCCGTGAGCAGGCGCTCGAGACCCAACAGCACTTGAGAGACAAAGGGGGAGGATGCCACAGCGGCTGCTGAGGCTCCCCTGGGGGCGATGCCACCCCCGAAAGGTCCACCTGACTCCGAGGCGCCTTGCTCTTCCTCGCGCATGCGTTCGGTCTGAAGTCGCGAGAGCCACGCGCGCTGCTGCTGCTGCTGCTGCTGGGTGGTGGAGCTGATGCTGTCGCCGGCGAGGGCAGAGTCGGGGCGGCGGGAACCATCAGCAGCGGTGGAGGGTCGCAGTGAGGACGCGAGCGAGGACTCGACCTGGAGCTGGCTGAGGACCATGTCCTGTCGGTGATGTTAGGAGGGGAAGGGAGAAGAGATGCCGACGTGGGTGGCGATGGTAGGGGCAGGGAGAACAGGCATGGACGCATGGTCAGACAAGCAGATGTTACAGATATGGAGCTGGCTGAGGACCATGTTCTGCTTGCATGGGGGGGGAGGGCAGGGGCAGCAGCAGGGGTGCAGCGTGGAAGCATGGTCAATTTGCGCAGATGCGGGTGGCGAGGGCAGGGGCAGGGGTGGAGGGTGGAAGCATGGTCCGAAGAGGTGGATGTAACGAGCTGAGCTCCAAACACGATGGAGGAATACCTGAAAATTGGTTCCCCCTTTGGCTAGGGGAGAAATATAAACTCAAGTCTAGGGTTTCCAGACATGAGCACGATGACAGCTAGTTGTTCAAACAGCTCGTATGCATGACAGATCACCTTTCTGCCTCTAAGATTGCCTACCTGCTTGCTACTGCCGTTGGATGCGTTACGCCACCCACCTGCTTGCTGCTGCGCGTGCGCCCCTCCTCAATGGCCAGCAGCTGCTCCGTGACATGCTTGTGCAGCGACGCCAGCGTGGCGCTGCCACCGCCCGTCACCAGCGATGCCTTGCGGGACTCCGCCTCACGGGTGGCACGCGAGCGGGCGTTGCGGATGGCAGCCATCTTCTGCTCCCGTTCCTTCTCCAGCAGGGACAGCTGCAACAGGTGGGCAGCCCAGGAAGCAAGGTCGAGCAAATAAAACACAACAAAACAAAACACATCAAGAAAACACAATCAGTCTAAGCCCAGAGAGGCAGCTTGAATGGAGCCCAGAAGAGCGGAGCCTGAGGCCACGGAACAAGTTAGATTCTGAGCCCAGCAAATGAATCCCAGTCCACGTCTAGAGAACAAAACCAGAACAAGAAAAACTGCGAGTCCAAGCAAACACAAACAGCGAACATTAATCAAATGCAAGTCCAGGCCTTGAGAACACTAGAGTCCCTGACATGAGTCCAAGCAAGGGATGAGGCTCCCTTATCCCCACAAGCGGGTGGCCCCAGCAGACATGGCTTGGGGGAACAGGCGCAGATGCTGTCCCTGAAAAAAAATCTTACCCAAGCGGATTCTTGCCCAAGGCCCAACAAGGGCCACGGAAAGGGCCATGGAAGCATCTTAGTTCACAAATGTTACAACCAAGGACATTTCCTGATCTGTTTCAAGGACTGCCCCCCCCACCACCGGCATGTCTCCCATGCACCGTTCTGTCTATTTTAACAATCCGTTACCGCACAGACCGTGCGCCACGCACCTGCCGGTTGCGCTCGGCAAGCAGCGCGCCATCGACTTTCCCTTAGGTTCAACAACTCTGCTCACGCACCGTCTGTTCACACACCCATGGCTACACGGTTGCCCGCACCCACCAGCCGGCCTTGTTCTGCACGCAGCACCTTTTCCACCCCCATCCATCTATTCGCAGACCCGTCTCTTCCAACGGTTGCCCCCACCCACCTGGCGGTCGCGCTCCGCCAGCAATGCGCTCATCAGGTGCTCTGACCCGCTGCCGGACGCCAGAAGCTGCTGCCGACGGCGCGCCATCCCGTCCTCGATCTCGCGCCGCTTCGCCGCAAGCGACTGGGGTAGGTTGCGGGGTGATGGAGGTGGTGGGGGTGAGGGAGGTTGCGGAGTCACAGGTAAGTAAGTGAGGTGGGAGTAAAATGCAGAAGAAGGGTTAGGCATGTTTGAAAACGAGGTAGGTATTCGATCTCTCACATCATGAAAATAAAACTTACCGCCGTGACCTGCGCGAGCTCGCCCCTCTCTTCCTCCTCGATTTGCGCCAACGCGACCCCGTACTCCACCTCCGCCGCTGCCTCTGCGCGCTCCCTCGCGCCTGCCTCCCCTCCCTTGCCAAACGCCGCCACGTGCGCCAGCAGTGCCTCCACCTGCACGGCCGCCCGCTCTGTGCCCCTCATCCTCGCCTCGATGAGCGGCCGCTCCGGAGGGGCCCGCCGCAATATCGCCCCGAGCTCATGCAGCTGTCGTAGCCGCAGCTCGACCTGGGCTGCCAGGTGGGCCGCGTCGAGGGATTCCGTGAGGGATGCAAGAAGCGCGGACTCCTCGTCCTCGAAACGGCGTCGCAGGTCGAGTATCGCACGCTGGCCCTGGGACTGGAGGTCGTCGGCGCGGGTGGGTGAGGGTGCTGCGCGCACCTGGGCCGCAACCTGAGTTGAAGCGTTTGTGTTGGTACAGCAAAGTGCGCCCCATTGAGGTTAGATATACACAAACACGAAATAGATGTACACGGGCACCTGCCAGGGTAAGTCGTGATTCGATCCGCCCGAGTTTTAGTGTGACCCAGCTCTCGCGTCACACGTGCAGGAGTCACAACGAACATCGCCAGGGGCTCGAAAGTGGGGTAAAGGAGTGAAATGAGCCCCGCTAGGGGTTATGATGATGTGCGTAGACTATGCATCAATATTATGCATATACTATCTTTATATTGTGCGCATACGGTGCGTACATTACAATAAGCAGCAGTACACGGAATCAGGTGAAAGCCACGCGGCATGATAGCCAAGCACCGAGGAGCCATGCGACCCCACCCCCAGCCAACCCTCATCTGGATAAGAGCCGGCTGACGTTCCTTACCTGCTCCCTCAGCCGCTGCACCTCCTGGTCGCGCCGCATCTGCAGCGCGCCAAGCGGCGCCACCGCGGCCGCCACCCGCTCCTCCATCTGCCGTGCCGCAAGCGCGGTCGCCTCCCTCGCGTGCCTGCCCCTCATCACCTCTTCGATGCGCACCAGCAGCTCCTCTGGTGACGACGCGGAAGAAGACGAGGGCAAGGTGCCAGAGGATGAGGACGGTTGGCCAGCAGTGGTGGTATCAAGGCCATCGCCAAGCCCACCGGGAAGGGTGGAGGAACCGATGCCAGCAGCAGCGGTACCACCGCCTGTGGCGGCGGAGAATGCATCGAGCAGCGCCGACATCTCTGAGTGGTCGCTCGCCGCCTCGCGTTCCTGCCGCTGGCGGTCCACCAGCGCCTGTGTGTGTATGTGTGTGTGTGTGTGGTAAATAAAACAGGAAGGGGGGCATTGAGGAGGCACGGGGAAGAAAAAAGGCATGAGAGGTCCACCAGCACCTGGGGGGGGGGGAATTAAAAGAGGAGTGGGGGCATTAAGGGGGCATGGGCAAAAAAAAAGAAGGCATGAGGGGTCCACCAGCGCCTTGGGGGTAGGGGGAACAAGTGGGGAGTGGAATGGGAAGGAAAGGAAAAGAGGGTGATTAGGGGCAAACGGAAAAAAAGGAAAGTTCTTAGGGGGTCCACAAATGCCTGGGGGGGTTGGGGGGGGGGGGGGGCGGTGGCGGGACAGGGGGATGGGGAGCAGGAAATCACCAACGTCGTACAAAGACATTGTTTGTGGACTTCAAGTGAGTTGAAGGGTGGGCGCGGTTGGGAAAACGGGAGTCAAAGACAAGGAAAAATTTTTAGAAAAAGAGCGATCCAGTGCATGCATGTTATTATGAACATGGCCGTGGCCCCCTCTCACGTGCATCACCTTGCACGTTCGTTACAAACACATCTCACGCTCTACCCCCTCTCTCACACATGCCACCCTTCCAGCCATCCTCACCTGCATCGCCAGCAGGTGTGCACGCGCGCCGGCCTCCCTCTCCGCCGCGGTCGCCCACCCCCTCGCCTCCGCCCGCTGCGCCTCCCGGAGAGCCGCCATCTCCTTTTGCTGCCGCACGGCACACTCCTCCTGTGCCGCCGCCGCCAGGGACTTGCGCCCGCCGCCCATGACGCCGCTTCCCACGCCCATGCTGGACGTGAAAGAGCCCGTCATGGCGGTGCCAGTGAGCGAGGACGCCAGCGCCTCGTCTGTCGTGCTGTGCACTCGCAGCTGCTCCCTGGCCAGGGACTCTAGTTGCGCGTCGGCACGCGCGCGGTCGTCGGCGGCTGCCTGCTTGAGTTTCGCCTTTTGCGCGCGCTTCTCCTCAAGGCGCTTCAGAACCTGGTCAAGTGGAAAGGGTGGTGGGGTAAACGAGAGGGAGAAGGGGAGGGGGAGAAGGGGGGGAGGGTTGAGAGTTTGGGAGAAATAGAAAGGGGGGACGATCGAGGCATGGTTAAGGGGAAGGAGCGGTGGGGGGCAGGGAGGGAGAGGGGGAATATAGAGGAAGGAGGGGGCATATAGAGGAAGGAGGGGGCATACAGAGGAAAGAGGGGGCAGGGAGGGAGAGAGGGCAGGGAGGGAGAGGGGGCATATTGAGGAAAGAGGGGGCATATAGAGGAAGGAGGGGGCATATTAAGGAGAGAACTAGGGGACTGTCCAAGCCACTACACCCACCATCTCACTCCGAACCGCGCCCCATCGCATTTCTGATGACCAACGGTTGATAGAACACATCAGGGCCAACATGATGCTACCACCCGCACACACACCTCGCACCCTTCACTCCAACCCACCTTCTCGCTCTGGATCGCCTTCTCGCGCCCCATCGCCGCCCGGCACGCAGCGATGTCCTGCCGCATCTGCGCCAGGATCCGCGCCTTCTCCTCCGCGCTCATGTCCTCACGCGCCCTCAGCTGCCGCTCCACGTTCTCGTAGGCCGCCTTCTTGCCCTCCAGAGCAGCTTGTCGCTCCGCTAATGCCGCCGCCGCGCGCTGCTCCTCGGCCACCTGCTCCTCGAGCGCGATGCGGTCCAGCTCGGCCAGCTCGCGGACCGTGCGCTCGGCGCTGCTGGCCGCCGCCTCGCCGATGGCTGCCGCGAGCGCCACCTGCGTGTGTGGGGGGGTGGCGTGAGATTGTGATGGCGGGGTGGCGGTTGCGGGCGTGAGCGCCGGGATAACAGCATAACTAAGGTATATGTTCGTTAGAATCCAGGACCACCTGGCAGCCGGTGGCGGGGGGGGGGCCTGCAAGGAGTGAGGGTAGTGACAAGTCATATTAGGACATATCGGGTTCTACCTGTTGTTATGGTGGGTTGGGGGCACGGGGACTTTGGGATGCAAACAAGTTTGATGTGTGAGAAGTTATGGTATGTATGGGACGAGCCGTATTAGAGCGCCATTTGGGGGGGGATAGCACCGATGGCCACGATGGGTTGTGGGGGACAGATGTACGACAGGGTGATCGTGGGCTGTGGGCACCGGAATGATAACTATGCACTATCATGGCATCGCAAGGCAACCCCTCGCGAGGTGGTTGGATTCCAATCTCATATCTTGCGTGTTTGGACAAGATAATCACACCAGTCCCAGGCTGACTCGCTGGGCACCACAATCCCCCCATTATACTCAAGACTCACCGTCCCTACCGTCCCCATTCATTCACACTATAAAAAGGATAAACTACTAGCCTTGGGTATTCAATATGTGAAAAAAAGTCTACAACTATAGCATGGAATATTTAATCCCATGCCCCCATCCTACCTGCGCGGCCTCAGAACTCTGCGCGCTGCTGGCTGCCGCGAGCTTGCGCCGCCGCTTCGCCTCCAGCATGGCCGCCAACGACGCCTCCTGGCTCTTCTTCTCGTTCTCAAGCAACCCCCTCAGGTTCCTCAGATTTGCCTCGTGCTCTGCCACTAGCGCCCGCCGCTGATCCTCGGGCATCGCTGCCCCCTTGGCCGCGTCCATGCGGGCCTGCTCGCGGTCGAGCACAGCACGCGTGTGCTCCTCCAACTGCTGGCGCACCCGGGCCACCTCGGCGCTCATCTCCGCCGCCATGCGCTCGGTTAAGGCCGCCAGCTCGGCGCGGTGACGGGCGTCCGTGGGGGACTCGCCCGTGAGGCGCGCCAGCATGGCCTTGTCGTGCAGCTCTTGCTTCATCCTGGTGGGAGCAGCGGCGGGTTTGTGATGGATTGAGGGAGGGTCGAGCAACGAAGGCAAGTGAAGGTGGGAGTGATGATTCACGTTATCAAGCCACGCTATGGAGGGTCAAGCGCCGGTTACAGGGAGGAAAAGGACATGCTGGCGTTGAAGGGTCCGGCAGCAGCAAACATGGGGTTAAACTTCTCCTCTCCTCTCCAGACTTCATGGACTTGGCATCATGGCATCAGGGGGGGCAAAGTGATATCAACAACAAGGACAACAACAGGCACCGGCATGAGAGAGGGAGGGGGGGGATGCTTCAAGAAACTGATCTTGATGGAATCGTTCCCAGAATGGCAAGAACACATCCTCAACTGACCACATCACATCGTACCCTCCTCACCCTAACCGCCGGTCGAACCCAACCTTCCACTTCGATCCAAAATGCCTCTCTTTCTCAAACTGCTTGGCTGTTTAGCCCATCCGTCCACTCACTGTCGCCCCTCCTGCATGCCCCGTGGATCCACTCATCGTCTCCACTCACCGGTTGAGCGCGTCCTCCTTGGCGTTCAGCTGGCCCTTGAGCCCCATCACCTCCGCCAGAAGCAGCTTCTCCCGCACCTCGTACGCCTCCCGCACGCGAGCGATCCCGCCCTCAAACTCTGCCAGCGCGACCCGCCGCTCCTCCGCGCTCATCCCTTCGGCGCCCGACACCAGCTCCCGGAACCGGCCCTCCACCGCCTCGTGCACCGCCTTGGCCACATCCATCCTCTGCTGGGCCTTCAAAGCGTCCATCCGGGCCGCCTTCTCCCTCTCCAGCGACGCCTCGAGCGCGGCCTCCTGCTGCTGCAGCATGCCCGCGAGCTCCCGTTCCAACTTCTTGCGGCCAGCACCCGAGGGCTGCTCGGCGAGCGCGCGTGCTGCCTGGGCGGCGTGCGCCGCCTCGAGCGCGGCCAGTTTGCGGCGGCGCTTGGCCTCCAGCTGGCGCTCCAGTGCGCGCGTCTGCAGCGCCTTCTCCTCAAGCAGCCGCGCCTGCAGGGACGCCAACTCGCTCTCGTGCTGGCGGTAGAGCGCCGCGGGGTCGATTTGGGACGAGGGCGCGCGGCCAACTTGGGCCTGGGGGGGTGGACATTACAGGGGCGAACATGCAAGCGGTGGGCGTCACAAGGGCGGGCATCAGCGGTGTGGAGATCGAAGGGGTGGGCATGAAAAGGGTGGACATTCAGGACCCAGACATTAAAGGGGCAGCAATCAAAAGGGGTGAGCATCAAAGGCGGTGTGCGGAGAGCAGCAAAGCACCAGGACCAAAGGTGCGGAAGGACACCGAAGGTAAAAGCATGGCGAGGGTTGATGGGTGTTGAGGATCAAAGGAAGTCAAAGGAAGGGCCGACAGATGTTGCCGCGTAACTATGCTGGAAAGTGAAAGCCGCGGGACGGCGGGAAGTGGAGAAAGAAAGATGTCTTGCAACCAGTAGCTACAATGGCAGTGTAATTACATACCTGCAGCCGCGCCATCATCTCTCGCTGCAGCGCCTCCTCCATGGCAACGCGCTCGCCCATCTCGCGCGAGGCGTCGCCCGCGGGTAGCGGCAGCTCAGCCGCCTGTGCGCCCTCCAGCTGCAGAAGCCTTCGGCGCCGCTTGGCTTCCGTGGATGCCCGCACTTGCGCCAGCTGGGAGCGGTACTGGGCCTCCAGGACCGCGCGCTGCGGGGGGACAGATGGTACATCAACAGGAGAACAGAGATGCCAATAAGCATTGGATACCCAAGGCCGCACGCTGCGGGGGAGGGCCACCAGCGATCACAACAGGAAAGGAAAGGATGCCAGAGGTTAAATGGGAGAGCAGACTCAGATGGGAGATGCCGGGCACGAAGTGGGCCTATAGGACCGTGCCCTGCAGGGGACAGATGGTACAATTATAAATAAGGCAGAGATGCCAATAAGAATTGGACCGCCAGGACCGCGCTAGGCGGGGGATGCCAGAACTTTCGACGACAGGACAACGCATGCCGGGAGTTTCGGTGGCGACAGACGCCAGAAAGTTGAGTGGGATGGAGAGGAGGACGAAAAATGCTTGCGGACCCCCAGAGCAATGCAGGAAGTGAGAACCACAGCGGAGAAAGATTCCCAAAGATAGTATGAAAGGTAGTACAGATGCAAGCAACCACAGCAAGGACAAAGGCGTAGATGCCAGCCATACCATACTGTAATATACTGTTGGACACACCGAGGTAACAGATAACCACGCACCAGCTTATGGAATCGCGCCTCATGCTCCGCCACCAGCCGGTCCACCGCCTCCGCCGACAGCTCCTGCGTTGCAGTGGCCAGCATGAGCCCATGCAGCGCCCTCTCCTGGTCGCGCTCCAGCCTCGCTCGCTCCCCCGCGACCCTGGCTACGAGCGCCGCCACCGCCGCCTCCTCCTCCGCCGCCAGTTCCGCCTCCAGCGCCCCCGCTTCGAGGTTGTGGACCCCCATGAGGCCGACGACGGCCATCGCATTATCCTCGTCCGACATACTGCTACCATCCCCGGATGATGGATCCGTGGACCCCCGCCCAAGCTTGAGGTTGGCGTCATGCTCGGCGCGCTGGCGCTCCGCCACGTGGCGCGCCTGAAGCGCGCGCGCCCGCTTGTCCTTCTTGGCGGCCAGCTGGTGGCGCAGGTCGGCCGCTTGGCGCTCCCGCTCGGCCTCCAGGCTGGAGCGGTACGCGGCCAGCTCCGCGTTGTACTGGCGCTCCAGCGCCTCGACTTGGGCGCGGTCGCCGGAGAGGGCCGCCGCACGCTTGAGACCTGGGGGGCCGAGGGGGGAGGGAGCCAGAGGGAATGTGTGTGTGTGGGGGGGGGGGGAAGGGAAGAAGGGAAGAGAGGGGGAGAGTTGGAGAGGGACGTGGGGTTCGCTTTAGGCGTGGGGGGAGGGAAGAGTGTGTGTGTGTGGTGGAGGGGTGGGGTAGCGGTGGGCGTTGATGTGTGTGCATTTTTGTGCTTGTGTGCAAAAGAGGGGGAGAGGGAGGAAAGAGGGGGAAGAAGGGAAGAGAGGCGGAGACCTGTTGAGGGGGGGACGTTTGAGAATTAGAGAGAGAAGTGGGTGATGGCGAGAAGGGGAAAGAGGAAGAGTGCTCAACGAAAGCCAGCTCCATCTATCTAGTCGCAACCTATTAGCACAGGGGGTGTTCACGCAATTCCAATATACCTCAGAAAACAGACGCAACAGACCGCCAACATGTATCTGCAAGATAAATGGACGACATAATGGCTAGTGCCACCTTCAATCAATGGGCTCAATCCACGGCAGCAGAACACACGATGGGCTCAAGTTTCGTAAACAGAACAGACACACATGCCGACCCTTTGTCGATGTGAGCACACATACCATCCATGCGATAATAACTAAAAAATGGCCACACAAAGCGGCACCCATCATCGATGCGCTACAAACATGGCGTCAAACTCAATCCACCCACAAATTATTGCGATACATATGCACATAACAAATAGTAGCGCAACCCACCACCGATGCCCTAACAAATAAGCATAGTAAAAACCTCTACCACCCACCATCAATGCGCTAACAAATAAGAATAGTCCAACAGTCTAACACCCACCGTCGATGCGCTCCTGTTCCGCCGCCACACGCTCCGCGTCCCGCCGCGCCGCCGCCGCCAGCGCCACCTCCGCCTCATCCGCCTCCTCGGCCTCCGCGTCCTCCAGCATTAGCTCCATCTCCCTCTCCTGCAGCCGCCTCAACATCTCCGCCCTCCGCTGCTGCTCCTCGGGGGACAGGCCCTCCAGGCCCTGCCCTCCCTCGGTCGCAGTGACGGTGGCCAGTCCCGCGAGCCGGTCCTGCTCTAGCGCCTGCTTGCGGCGAAGCCGGTCTAGTCGGGCCAGGGCGCGCTTGCGAACGTTCTCTGCTAAGGACGCGGCCTGGGCGTCGCGTTCTTTCGACAGGTTGGACCGCAGGTTGCGGAGGGCAGCATCACCCTCCGCGCGCACCTGGACACGTGGAGGGGCACACACATAAGTGTACTAGTATCAGTTGGCATTTCGTGTATCAATTACTGCCTGTGCAGGCGTGGAGGCACACACACGATAGTGTCGTAGCATCAGTGGGCATCTAACGTAATAACTAGTACACGTGCACGCGTGGAGGCACACACACACACGCACACACAAAATCATTGCCATATGACATATCAGTTTACTGTCAACGCAGATGGGGCATGCGACATATCATCATCAGTGGCCACAATCATAGTTTGCTTTATGTTATTAGCTCCCTTAACGTTATTAGCTCGCTCGCCTATGTGGCACACAGGCTGCAATACACCCACCCACGCTCGGTTCATTCCTCCCACCTCGATCGTCTTTAACATCGTCCCCCCGACGTACTCACCTGTGCTAGGCCACCTGTGCAGCTCTGCTGCTCCCCTCCCTCGCTCCTCCACCTAAACAACACCAAAGGAGATGGTGCTAACCTACATCTCCTACCAGAACAACCAACAGAATGAACGCTCACCTGTGCTAACCTACACCTCGTACCAGAACAACCAACAGAGCGAACGCTCACCTGTGCTAACCTACACCTCCTACCAGAACAACCAACAGAGCGAACGGTCACCCGTACCAAGTCCTCCTACAAACCAGTACGCGTGCAGGGACATGCCCCCCCAAACAACACAAAGAAGAAGAAAATTCACCAACCTGCGCTTTCTACCAAAACCACAACACGCCACAACAAAGGAAATAATGCTCACCCGCGCCAAGTCCTTGGCGGATGCATCCCTCGCCGCAGCCTCTGCGTCCGCCCTCTGCTGCAGCAGCTGCGCCACGGCCGCAGCATGCATCGACAGGAGCATGCCCGCGGCCGCATCGTCCGCCTTCACCTCGGCCTCCCCCTCGGCAACGCGCAGCTCTTGGGCGTGTACAGCCGCAAGCATCGGCTCCAGTGCCTCGAGTGCCGCGCGGTCACCCACCTGCGCCGCGTCCTGTATAGAAATCGACGTGCATAGAGACAAGTAGACGCCAAGTAGCGGCATCGAAGCAGGGTTCAGGGTGAGCAAAGAGTGCCACCCATGATGTCTAGTCAACCGCACATTACCCTACATGTACTACAAGCAGTCATACGTACATACCTGTAGTACAGACGCTGAACACACACTACGTGGTTGGTACCACGAGCTTGGATTACACTCTGCCTACATGCATAAGACAAAGTAAAAAATCCCACAAATCCATGTTTCAAACACAGCCCGAAAACCCAAGTGTCACCGCCCCCAATCATCCACACAATCATCTACCCAGGCAGCTACCCAAGCGTCTCTGCGCTTCTAATTAATCTACCCCAGCGTCCCCACCTGCACCGCGACCTCCACCGCGGCGCGTGCCCGCTCCGCCTCCTGCGCACGAGCCAGCTGCGCGAGCTTCCGCTGCCGGCGTGCTGCCAGCTGTCCCTCCAGCGCCCGCTGCTGCTCCGCCTTCTCCGCCTCCAGCGCGGCCCTCAGCCTCTCCAGCGCCTCCCCGGCCTCCTTCCTCATCCTCTCGAGCTCCTCCCCAGACATCTCCCCCGACGCCACCCGCGCCTCCGCCTCCTCCAGCCGCACCGCCTCCCTCTGGGCGGCCGCCGCGACCAAAGCAGCACTCCTGGCATCCGCCCCCACGGCCCACCCGGCGACTGCCTCCTCTACTTCCAGTGCCGTCACGCGCTCCGCCACAGCCATCGCATCGGCGTGCACCTGCTGGAGCCTTGCCACGATATCCTGCCCTCGGTCACCGCCCACGTCGTCCGACCCACCACCAGGGACTACGGCATTCCCCACGGATGCAAGAATACCCACACCACCCGTGCTGGGCCGTAGCTCCTCTACTGCCGCCCGCAACGCCAGCTCCCGCGTCCACAGCGCCCCTCGCTCCTCCTGCCGAGCCGCTGCCCGGGCCTCTCCCGCCTCCCGTGCAAGCGCAAACTCTGACAACGCGCGCCCGTGGACCACCTGGAGCGCGCCCGCTCCCTCGCCCACCTCCACCGATGCAATCTCCTCGTCCCGGCCCTTGGCCTTTGCGCCCATCGCACCGCCTTTCGCGCCCGCAAGGAGCGCGTAAAAGAGCCCCTTGACCAGACCGGGGCCTTTCTCTTGACCCGCGCTCCCACTTGCTGCCTCACCATCCCCAGCCGATGGACCCTCGGGGGCGCCAGAGGGCCTAGCCAGCCGCGCCACCTCCTCCGCCTGCCTCTTTGCGAGCTCCTCCGTCCTCCGCCTCGCTGACTGCGCCAACGTGGCCTCCAAATGTGCCATCTGTGCGTCCCGCTCTGCCTTCAGGCTCCTCGCCCACCGCAGCACGTTCCCTTGGTGTTCTGCTAGCAACCGCGCGAGCTCCGCCGACGACAGCTCATCCTGGCGCGCCAGAATCGCCGCTGAGAGGCGCCGCCCTTCCTCCTCAATGACTGCGTCCGCGCCGCTGTTCTGCTGGCGCAGCGCACGCGTGGCGTCCTCCGCCGCCAACTCCAGCTCTGCTTCCAACGCCTGCCGCTCCCGCTCGTGCAGGACCGCCCACTCGGTGACGTTCGCCGGTAAGCCCTCTGCAGCCGCGGCCTCCAGCTGGCGCCGCTGCAACGCCGCCAGCTGGCGCATGCCCTCGACCACGCGGGCCCGATCCATGGCAGCGACGATCGACGCCTCTTCCCCACCCCCTCCGGGCCTGATCGCACCACCGCCGAAAAACAAATCTTGGCCTTGCAGCGCAGTGGCTGCCATCGCACGCAACTCTGCCAGCGCGTCCTGCGATTGCTTGAGCACACGCGCGCGCGCCCTTGTGTCCTCCAACCGGCCCCGCAGCGCCTCTTCCTGCGCACGCTTCTCCTCGGCCAAGCGCACACGCATCGCCTCCAACGACGCCAGCTCGTCCTCGTGAGGAGCGCTGCCGCCCGCCACGCCCAGCGCCTGCATCTGCGCCAGGCTGGCCTGGAGCGCGCTCTCCGCGAGGGCATCGAACCCGGACGCGACCGCCCGCACCACCTGCGCGGCATCATCCCCTTCCAGGACTACCCGAGATGCCGTCATCAACCCGCCCCCAACGAGACCGGAATCGTCACTACCAGACGTCCCACCTGTGGCGGTTGCGGCTGCCAGCATGTCCCCTCGCGCACGCGTGGCCCTCGCCTCCAATTTTGCCCGCAGCGCCGCTTTTTGGCGGTCGCGCTCTGTCGCCAGCATAACCCTCTTCCTCTCGACTTCATCCGCGTGATGCCGCTTGAGCTCCGCCAGCTCAGACTCGGAGAACTCCCTCCTCGACCCCGACAACAACCCAGTTGCGCCGAGCCCAGCGACGCCACCCGTGCCGGTGGAGGACAGGGACTCCGCGCCGGCGGCAAGAAGCGCCGCCACGCGGGCCTCCCCCGCAGCGGCCTCTTCTGCCAACGCACGCTCCGCGAACGCGTCCATGCTATCCCCGAGCTCCTCCACGAACTTGTCAATAATCGCCGACTCACCCGCCGCGGCCGCGGTGGCCGCCCCCATGCTGCTCCCATCATCCACGACGTCGTCGTACTCGTCCTCGTCATCCGGGTACGCTCCCCCATCGGCGGCGCCGCCTCGTTCCCTCCTCCTCCGCTGCCGCTCGGCGAGCCTCGCCGCCAGGTCATCGAGCTGCGCCTTCTTCTCGCGTTCCAGCAACAGCCGGCGTGCCTCCACGTCAGCAACGCCTTGTGCGAACAGCTCCGCACTCGAATACATCTTGCCTCCGGGGCCGCCAAACAGCCCGGCCTGGGAGCCATCGTCCTCGGTCCCAGCCCCGACATGGGCCCACGACCCTGGCCGGCCAGCCTCTTCCACCGCGATCGCCAGCAAGGCGTCCATCGCTGTGCTGGCTTCCGCAAGCACGCCCGCGCGCTCCGCGGCCTCCTCCTGAGGAGTCAGCCCGCCCCCAGGGGCGCCACCCCTCGTAGCCGCGGCACGCCTGGCCCTCTCCTCGAGCTTCCTCCTCAAGTCCAGACGCTGCTTCTCGCGTTCTTCTTGCAGCCGAGCGCGCAGACCCTCCAGCGCGACTGCCTGCTGCGCCTGCAGCGCGTTGAGCTCGTCCTCCGATAGATCCCCTCGCAGCCGGGCTTCGTCGAACGCCGTCTCCATGGCCTGAGTGACGGAAGCGAGCACACAATCCGCGTACGCGTCCATCTGGAGCATCACGGCCGCCTCGTCCGCCCCGGCCGCCCTCGCCGCCGCCGCCGCAAGGGCGACCGCGTTTGATCCTACTTGCACCAGTCCGGCTCGCTTGGCGGCGGCGAGCGCCGATTTGAACCGCTCCACCGACAACTCGTCACTGCCGGGACGTGCCACGCTGGCTGCTGCCGCCGCAACGAGCCCATCCAGAGCCTCTGACGCGAGCGCGACCCCGTCCTCGAGCGACACCGCTCCGCCTCCCCCGCCCGCACGCTGCTTCTTCGCGGCGAGTCGCGCCGCGAGGGCGGCACGCTGCCGGTCACGGTCTAATGCTAGCGAGCTACGCAGCCCATTCAACTCCTCTGCCTGCTGGCGACGCAACCTCTCCACGTCCTGGGGCGTCACGGGCCGCCCGCCTGGCCCCACAGTGACCGCCCTCTCGAGCCCCTCTAATTCTGCCGCGCGCGCGGCGACCGCTTCCTCGACAAAAGCGTCCATTGCCGACTCGATTCTAGCGGAGAGCACAGCGGCCGCCTCGTCGGTGAGCCTCTCGCGCTCTTGCGCTTGCAGACGCGATTTCTGCTCCTCCAGCCGCCGCCGCAACGCCGCCACGTGTGCCGCGCTGCCGTCGTCGCCCGCTTCCCCAGGCACCCCAACCGCGAGCTTCCCTTTCCCTTTTCCCTTGCGGCCGGCACGCGTGTCCACCTGGCTCTCCAATCTCGCTGCCTCCCCGTTCACAATGGTGACGACGGCGGCGTCCAACTCCCTCGTGACGAGAGCCAGCTTATGCTCGACAAGCCTCGGGGCGCGTGCGACAGCTGCCGCGTCCAAATACGGCCGCTCAATCATCTGCGCGAATTGCCCATCGATCGACTCCAACTTGTCCCTCAATACCTGCTGGGCTTCCAACTCCTGAGCGGCCAGGAACGCGCGGCGCGCCTCTAAAGCCCGTGCGTGCTCCGCCCGGAGAGCCTCCCGCTCGGCGGCAGTGCGTTCGCCAGTAGACGCGTAGGCGGCGTCCTGGTGGGCAATCACCCGCTCGACCGCTTGCAACTCCAGGGACAGTGCCCGCTCGTTCAGGGACGCCAGCTGGCGGCCCAGAAGCTCCACCTGACCCATCACCGCGCGCCGCGGGGTGGACCCGGACGGCTCCAAACGCGCCAACTCGCTCGCATGCCGCTTCTGTAAGAGTGCGCGACGCTTCTCGCGCGCCTCTTGCAGCTCCCTCCTCCTCGCCACCACCTTGGCGTCCGCCTCCTCCGCCAGCCGCCGCGACAGCTTCTCCAGTCGCCCCTCACTCTCCTTGACCAGCGCCGCACGCTGCGCCTTGTGCTTCTCCCCACCCATGGTCCCCGCTGCGGTCGCCGCGCTGTCCAGCTGTTCCAGCATCCGCAACAGCTCCTCGTCGAAGATCCCCTTGGCCTCCTCGAGCTTGGCCTCGCGCTCCCTCGCCGCCGATTCCACGTACGCCAGCATGACCGCGGGTTCCTGGATGTCTGCCTCCGCCTCGGCCACCTCCATCTCCTTGTTGTGCACGTCCACCATAGCTTGCAGCACCTCCAACCGCAGCGCCTCGGCCTCCCCGCTCGTCGCGCTCTCCCCGACCAGCGATGCCCGCATGCTGTCCTGGCCCTCGTACGTGATATCATACTCACCGCTCTTGAGCCCGCCACCGCCAGCGGAGGACAGCCGGCGGCCGCTCCCCGTTGGCGGTCTCCCCCCCCTGGCCCGACCCGCCCCGGCGCCGGCATCCGTGCCTCCGGCTGCGACGCCCGCGCTAATGCTCGGCGCCGCCTCCAACTTGGCCATCTGGGACAATAGCTTGTCCAACATGGCATCCAGGAGCTCGCGTGCCTCGCCCACTGCCCGCCGCTTCTCGTTCACTAGCTCCTCCTGCCGCGCCAGGTCCCGCATCTGCGAATCCACCACGGCCGCGCCCGCACGGAGCCTCTCCGTGAGTGCCGCCGCGCCCGGCTGGCCCCCACCATCGCGAGGGCCAAGCGGGCCCCTTGGGGGCCAAATCTGCGCCCCGTCCTCGTCCGTGTAGGGATGCTGGTCTCCGCCACTCGCGCTGGCGTTCGCCCCCATGTCGATCCCCAGGGTGCGCCCGAGCACATCCATGAGCTTCTCCAGGGTCCGGTTCATGATGCGCGTCTGCGTGGCCAAAGCGCCGTCACCGCCTAAGTCCCGGATGTCCACCTCATCACCGTCCATGCCGGTCCCCGTCTCCCCGACCGCCCGCTGAAAACTCTCCCCCGGCTGGTGCATCTCGTGGACCGAGAGCTTGCGGCCTTCCTCCCGGAACCCAGGCTGCTTCGCGGGCACCGACCCCCACGACGCCTTGTTCCAGAAATGCGCGAACACGAGGAGCGCGGCCAGGAACGCAAAGAACCCGCCAAAGATGAGCCCAATGAGCACCCAGTCAGGGACGCGGAGGATATCGTCCTCCTGCTTCACGCCCAGCGTGAGCGAGTACTCCTCGGTCTTGGGGAGGATACGCGGCCCCGGTGGGCACTGCGCGACGCCTTCCTTGTACACCCGGACCATGGTCTGCTGCCGCGGCTGCCAGCGTGCATGGAACACGTAGAGGCCCGGCTCGTAGAATATGAACAGGAAGGACGTCGCGTGAATCACCGTGTTGTTGCTGTCCTGGCGCTTGGCCAGCCGGAGGAACTCGCCGTAGTCGAACAGCGGGTTGGAGTTGAGGAGGGAGTCCTTGGCGTACACGGGGTAATTCGTCGGGTCGGACGACATGTCGAAGATCAGCCCCTCGCCCTCGTTCAGGCAGATGATCGGCTGCGCGATCGCGGGCAGCTCCCCTCCGATGCCCCCGCCACCACCCGTCTGAAGCAGCTTCCGTTCCGATAGCCTCCGGCGCCGCCCGGCCTGCCCGACAAGTGCCTGGTAGAACTCCTCCGTGGTCCCGTACAGCCCTTCCTGCCCGCTCTCGCTCGTCCGCATGGGGAGCACGTAGCAAGGCGGCTTGGCGCACACCGAGCCCCCAAAGACCTGGTTCCCGGCCGCCACTGCCGTGGTGACCCCCGTGACCGGGTTATACAGCGCAAAGCTCCCGTTGGCCAGCATGGTGAGCTGGACCTGGGCCGCCTGGCACGCGGGATCGCACACTTCCTCGACTGCGAGAGGGGAGTTTTCGCAGATACAAAACCCGAGGGTGGGGTACACGGTTCCCGGACCCCCATTGCACTCGAGCTCGCAGTGAGCGGATCGCGTCCCCAGGGATACGCACCGTCCGTCCGGGTCCAGCACCTCGTTGCTGCCGCAGCGAGAGTACAGTATCGGCTGGCAGTCGCCACGCCCGTCCGTGTCCTCCTTCTGCTGCGAGGTCGGGTTGTAGAACTCGTGGCCGGGCGCGCACAGGCAGGAGCCGTCAGACTGCATAGTGCGGTTGGCACCGATGCACGTGCACGTGAACGCGCCGGAGAGGCCCAGCGTGGATGAGGATGACCCGCAGATCTTGCAGCTGGCCTGGCCCACGAGGTTGTTGTAGTAGCCGGGCACGCAGGGGACGCACGAGTCGTTGGATCCTTGGGCGATCAGAGGGTTGGCGGTGCCCCGGTCGCAGGGGATGGCCTCGGTCGCGCCCTCCGGGCACCAGTGGCCTGCCACGTGGCGGTCCCCCATTGGTTGTTATTGTCATCATGGTTGTCAATGTCAACGTCGTTGTTATGGAAGTTTTTGTTGTTGTTGTTGCCCATCAGGACCAGAAGGGCAGCAGGGGGGGCCGAGGGGGCGGGTTTGGATTGCGTGGAGTGGGGCCAGCAGTATGGGAGAAGGAACACACAAACAAAGGAGGCAAAGAAACTCTTGATTAGCGGATTGTATCCCACCACGCGTGGAACACACATCTCACAAGAAACGGAACGCAATTCGTCACAAATACGCACCCACAGCCGTGGTACTACAAGGTACACATGGATCCTACGCCAGATGCGCATGACTTACTAGGTAAGAAAACACAAGCCAACGGGTGCGTCCCCCCAGCACACACAGGCACACAGGACCAGCTTCTCAAGCTACGCATGGCCTCAACCTATGGAACCCAATCCATCATTCTTATCCCCAACCCGATATACAGTATCCCCCTAAGCATGCCACGCATGGCTCGCGTACCGACAGGGCATGGGTAGCCGCCATCCTCCGGCACCGTCGGCGTGGCCGTGCGCGCGCCCCACTCTAACCCACCCCACTCGGTCGGCAGCACGCACAGATACCCCGGGCTGCACAGGTCACATCTCAACCCCAAGTGAACCGAGGGGTCAGCGTACGAGCCTGCCGCGCACGCCTGGCATGCAGCGCTCGCTGAATACCGCTCCTCTGACGGCAGACTCTCGCTCTGGAACGACCCGGGGGGGCACATGGTCGGCTCGGTCGACCCCTCCGGGCAGAAATGGCCCGGGTCGCAGGGTATCGGCCAGTCGTCCACCACCGGGCAGTAGTACGCGGGCGGGCACAGCACGGGCGCCGCCGTGCGGTTCATGCAGTACGTTCCTGAGGGGCACAGTGTCGCGTTGGCGGATGCCAGAGGGCACGCGTAGCCGTCCGGGCAGGGGGTCACCAGGGTGGCACCCTCGGGGCAGAACCCGCCCTCGGGGCAGACGGTGCAGCTGTCGGTTGGGTAGTCGGGGCCTGACTGATACACCCCCCAGGGGTCAGGACGATACGACCCGCCCTCGCAGGGGAACGTCTGGTTGGACCCCGGTGGGCAGTACTGCCCCGGAGGGCACTCGTATCCCGTGTAGTCGGCCATGGCGATCTCGGGGCAATACCAGCCCCCCTCGCACGGTAGACACCAACTCTCATCCGTGGCCAATAGCTCCGGGTTATAGGTCCCGTTCGTGCACGGCTGGGGCGGCGACGCGGACAGACAGAACCAGCCCTTGGGGCACGGGGCTGGCTCCGGTTGGCCCGAATAACACACATACCCCGCGGGGCAGGGAATGCAGTCCTCGGGCGCGGCCCCGCCTTCCTCTTGACGGACCGTCCAGTCCTCGCAAGGGACAGGTGCCAGCGCCCCCGCGCCGCACCAGTGGCCTGCGGGGCAAAGCCCATTCACAGCGGTCGAGTTCTCTCCCAGCGACGCCTTTGGGTTGGCCACGGGGCTTCCCAGCTTGCACAGGTAGCCCGCGGAGCATTCCCCCGCGATGAGGCCCGTCTGGCAGTACTGTCCGGCGGGGCAGGGGAGGCACTGGCTGGCCGACTTGAGCCCCGACTCCTCCCCATACGTTCCTGGTGGACAGAACTCCCCGACGGCGACCCCCCGCAGACAGTACCTGCCCGCAGGGCAAACGTACGGAGCCGCGCCCAGGAGGTCCACGTCCGCCCCGGGGGGGAAGGGGCTACCTGGTGGGCAGTACGTGCCCGCGCTGCAAACGTACCCAATTGCCTCCTGGCCCGGCAGCTCGCCAGGTGTCGGCGTGTCCGACGACGCGATGCACACGTAGCCGCCGTCGCACAAACCCGTGGGCTCCGCCAGCCCCGGCTCAGCGCAATAATACCCGGGCGTGCAGGGCGTGCACTGGGTGACCTCGGACAGCCCCGTCGTCGCGCCGAAGGTCGAGATCGGGCAGGGGCTCCGGAACGCGTTCGACGTCCCCGGCGGGCAGTAGTAACCCTGCGGGCAGGTCACGCGGTACGGCGGTGACGCGTCGCAGTAGAAGCCAGCCTCGCACGGCTTGCACGTCGCCTGGCCCTCCTCGTTCTGGTAGCTCCCCGCGACGCACACGGTGGGCTGCGACGACCCCGCCGGGCAGTAGTGGCCCACGGGGCACCGGCCCGCGGGCGGGTCGGGCTGCGCCGACCCCTCGACGCAAAAGAAGCCCGCATCGCACGGCCCGGTGGGCTGATTCAGCCCAAGACCGCGGCAGTAGAACCCGGCCGTGCACGGCGAGCATATCCCGGGAGCGGTGCCGTAGGTCCCCATCGGACACGCGGCCGGCGTGCCGGTGCCCTCCGGACAATTCTCCCCGAGCACACACGGGCGGCCTGAGGGATCCCCCCCCTCCCCACTCGGCGTCGGCGTGTGTGACTTGAGGAAGCACGCATATCCCGCCTGGCACAAGCCCGTTGGCGCCCCGAGGCCCATCCCGATGCAGTACGACCCGGGGAGGCACTCGGTCATGATGCTCGAGCCCGCGGGGCAGAAGAAGGAATCCTGGCACACGCCACCAAACGGGGACCCCGTGGGCGGCTGCGCGGCCGTGGCCCCGCCCGTGCAATAGAACCCCTCGGAGCACAGCCCCGTGGGCGCGGCGAGGCCTGTCCCCGCGCAGTACCTGCCGGGGTCGCAGCGTGTGCATTGCGACTCCATCTGGAGAGCGGCGTTCGCGCCGTACGTGCCGGACGGGCACGCGTGGTCAGTCGGGCTCGAGCTCCCCGCGGGACAGAAATAGCCTGCCGGGCAAGGGAAGTCGAGGAAAGTGGCCGTCCCGGGCGCACACCAGTACCCGGCGGGGCAGTCGAGACACGCCACCGCCCCCTCGGCGTCGTTGAAGGTCCCCTTGGGGCATGCTCGGGGCGACGCGGAGCCTTCCGGACACCAGAACCCCCGCGGGCAGATATTCCCCGTGGTCCCATCGGTCGGACTGCGACTGGACGCCCGCCCGCTGCAGTAATAGCCCGCACCGCAGAGCCCCGTGGCCGAGGTCCCCCCCGTGGCCGCGCAGTAATAGCCCGGCTCGCAGGGCAGGCAGGATGCCGACCGGGTGCTGTTGGTATAGGAACCCGGGAGACAGGGGAGAGGGGCGCTCGACCCCTGAGGGCAGTAGCTACCGGGGGGGCAGGAGTTGCCGGTCACGCCATCAGTGGGCGCGGGCGTGGTCGCGCCGAGGATGCAGTAGCTGCCGGCCGCGCAGGGGCCCGTGGGGGTCCCGGTGCCGGCATCCGCGCAGTAGTAGCCGCTGTGGGGTTGTGCATGGGGGGGGGGGTAGAAAGGGGGGGGGGGCGAGTGGGCAGGTGGCGGGGGTAAGCAATACGTCACAGCAAGGTGTCATCCGAGCACAAATTTGAACAAACAAAAAAAGCACAGAAAGCTTGCGAGGTAACTCTGTTGAACATACCATAATGTATAAGATATAAAATAACACACCTAAGATATAAAATAGTACTGTAGTATGTACATATTACAAGCACCACGGGCCCCCCACACAAGGCCACCACTCACCCTCGGCAGGGCTCACACTCGGCCAGATCCCCTCCGCCCGTCTTCTCCAGATACGTGCCCCGAGGGCAGGCGATGGGCGTGACAGTCGCCGGCGGGCAGTAGTGCCCCGCGGTGCAAGGCCGGCGAATGAACACGCTGGGCAGCGGCGACGTGACCGAGACAGTACACTCGAGCAGGCGGCGCGCGCGGCGGGCGTCGTGAGCTTCTCCCACACGCCACGCTGACATCAGCAGGTCCACGTCCACGACATCCTCGTCGTCCTCATTCATGATGCCGCCATCATCGCTGCTGACGCGATCCCCGACGTCCTCATCCTGACCATCCCCGTTCTGGTCACCGTCACCCGCGCTTGAACTGGTCCTAGAGCGACCGATCTTGCGGAGCAGGTGGTCGTAGGTGCCGGCGGACAGCAGCGCCCGACCCGTGCGCCGACGCGCGAGGGTCGTGTTGGCCCACGCAGGGAACACCACCCAGTCGCCATCGTCGCCGGCCCCACGGCTTGCCTGTGATCCATCGCTGTCACTCTCGCTGCCGCTCGCCACACGGGATGTATGCACGTCTGCGCCCTCATCATCTTTGGGCACCGCCTGCGCCCCAGCAGCTTGCCTAATAGCATCCCCTCCGGCCGTAATGCTGGCGAGCCGCCGCCGCCGCGCAGGTTGTTCATCTGGCGTTGGGGTTGGCGTGGGGGTTGGCATGGGGGCAGGGGCAGGCGCCGGCGCGCTCACCCCCAGGCACACGTCCTCCAGGAATGCGTACGTGGGGTCGCAGTAATACCCCTTGGGGCACTCTACGCATGCCGCCTGGCCCGTGTTGTCCTGGTATGTCCCTGGGGGGCACAGGAGGGGCAGCGCGGCGCCCTCGGCGCGCGCGGGGCAGTAATACCCAACAGGACAGACGTACTCCGAGGGCGTGCGCGTGGTCTGGCCCGGCGGGCAGTAATAGCCCGCGAGGTTGCACGGACCCGTGGGGGCTAGCAACCCCGTCCCCGCGCAATAGAACCCCGCAGTGCACAGGTTGGCTTGGCCGATATCCCCCGTGCCGAGATTCGGACAGAACGTGCCTGCGCGACAAGGGACGATAGCCACCGCGCCCGCAGGGCAAGAGTTCCCCCGCGGACATATGACGCCCGTGACCCCGTCCGTTGGGGTGGGGCTCGACGCCCCCCCCGCGCAGAAATAGCCCGCCATGCAGGGTCCTGTCGGCGCCGCGAGGCCGATACGGTCGCAGTACTGACCCAGGGGGCAAGCGACAGGGGTGGCCGACCCGGCAGGGCAGTATTTACCAACGGGGCACGGGGCCCCCGTCGTGTCCGCCCCCATCGGGGATGCGATCGTGGCCCGCCCCGTGCAGTAGTAGCCTGCCGCGCAGTTGCCCGTGGGCTGAGTCAGCCCTGGCGACCCGCAGTACTTGCCTGGGAGGCAGCCCGTGCAGTCGGTGACGGCGGCAAGGCCCGGCCCATTACCGAACGTCCCGGCCGGGCAAGGTACCTCGGACCCGATCGCGGTGCCCCGTGGGCAGTAGAAACCTTGCGCGCAGAGCGTGGCGGACGTGGCCGCGCCGGCGCCGCACGCGTACCCCGCGGGGCACGGCTTGCAGGTCTCCGCCAGCAACCCCCATTCATCGTTGTAGGTCCCTGGGGGGCAGTCCACGGGGCGCGTGCTCCCTGTCGCACAGACCGTCCCGGGCTCGCACAGCCCCCCGTTCAAGCTGCCCTGGGGCGGGGTCGCCTGCGTGTTCCCGGACCCGCACCAGTGGCCCGCGCGGCAGGGGCCGGATGGCAGGATTAGCCCCGTCTGGGCACAGAACGACCCAGGACGGCACGCCCAGCAGACCGAGTTGCCCAGCGTGTGGGCCATCGTGCCCACGGGGCAGGCGATGGGGGTGGCCGCGCCGGCCTCACAGTAGTGCCCGCAGGGGCAGGGGCCACCGCCATCCGCCACCTCGTCGTGCACAAACGTGCAGGAGACGACGGGGTAGGTCAAGGACGCCCCAGGCCCCGCGAACGCAAACAACTTGCCGACGTCGACCAGATCCACATACGACTCGATGCCGGGGGATGGGTTCGCCGCCCCCCCCATGCAGAACCAGCCCTCAGAGCAGTCCCCCGTGGGGCTGATATTTCCCACCCCCGCACAGTACTTGCCGGGGTCGCAGGGGATGCATTGCGCCACCGAGGTCGCCCCCGCCAAGGTCCCATACGTCCCTGCCGGGCAGGGAACGGGGGACGCCGACCCGGGCGGACAGTACGAACCGATAGGGCACTCGACGGCCGTCCCGGGGTCATCGAGGCTGCAGGTGAATCCTGCGGCGCAAGGGATGCACGCCGCCTGGCCCCGCTGCGGCTGCACCGTCCCTGGCAGGCAAGGGAGTGCCGCAGGGCTGCCCTGGGGGCAGTAGTGCTGGACCGGGCAGAGGTTGGCCGCTGGGGCCGCCACGGTGTTCCCTCCCGGGCAGAAATAGCCCGCGGTGCAAGGGCCCGTGGGCACCGCGAGGCCAAACCCGGAGCAGTACTTGCCGGGCGTGCAAGGGACGCACGCCTGGGCTGACTCAGCCCGCTCCTCGGGGGCGAATGTCCCTGGGAGGCAAGCATGAGCGACCGCGGTTCCGACCCCGCACCAATGACCCGCGGGGCAAGGGGTGTTGCGGCCGTACCCAGCAGTATCCGGGGCCGTGATCGGGTCGCAGAAGTCAAATGGGGTGGCGCTCCCGCTGCCACCCCCGCAGACGTAACCGGCCGCGCAGGGGCCCGCGGGGGCTGAGAGCCGCTTCTGGTCGCAGTACCACCCGGGCGTGCACGCAGTGGGTCGCGTGGACCCCTCGGGACAGTACGCGCCGATGGGGCACCGGTTCCCGACCCCGACGCACCCACTGCTGCTGCCATTTCCGCCCGTGGATGGGGGAGGCGAGACGAGCTCCACGACCAGGTACCCGTACCAGCCGTCGTCGTCAATAATGACGTCACCGCCGGTACCGTTGCCACCGCCCAAGCAACCGGTCCCATCGGGCGTTGCCGTCGAGGACCCGGCGAGGCAGTAAAACCCAGCGGCGCAGGAGCCCGTGACGGCCGTCTGGCCGAACCCGCTGCAATACTTCCCGCCGTCACATGGCGTGCACTCGTCCTCGTCCGCCAACCCAGGGTGCGGGCCGTAGCTCCCAGGGGGGCACAGGTGGGCCGTCGGCGACCCCGTCCCCCGAGGGCAGTAGGAACCGGGGGGACAGATGGCAGCAGACGCCGTGACTGACCCGGCGGGGCAATAGTACCGCTCCCCACAAGGGCCTGAGGGCGCCCCCAAGCCGACGTCCGCGCAGTAATACCCAGCGGGGCAGCGCGTCATATCGGCCGCGCCCGCCGGGCATATGTACCCTCGCTCACACTCCCCACCAGTGGTCCCGTCCCTGGGCGTGGCCGTGGCCGCACCCAGCGTGCAGAAGAACCCCGCGTTGCAAGGACCCGACGGCCACACGCCCGCAGTCGCCGCACAGTACTTCCCAGGGGGGCAAGGCACACAACTGGCCGCCCCGGGGGAAGGGCCATAGGTCCCCGGGAGGCACGGCACCGGCTGAGTTGTACCCTGAGGGCACGCGTGACCCCCTGGGCAGAGATCCCCCGTGGTCCCATCCGTTGGGGTCGCACTAGCGGCGCCCCTTGTGCAAAAGTACCCCCCGGAGCACGGCCCGCTGGGCACTCGCAGCTGGTACCCGTCACAGTACTGCCCCCCGTCACACGGGCGCATCGCCGACGACCCCAGCGGGCAGTAGTGGCCGGGCTTACAGGGCCCACCACCCGCCGTAAGACTCCCGTGGGTGATATTCCCTCCGGCACCGCTCGATGACCCGAAATCCGCCGGCGTTGGGCTGCTGCTCCACCCCACGCAGAAGAACCCGGCAGCGCAGACCCCGGTCGGGGCGGCCAACCCGGGCCGGTCGCAGTAGTACCCGGGGGCACACCCGAGGGGGATCGCGGAGCCCACGGGACAAAATGCCCCTGGGGGGCACTCTCCCCCCGTGATCGCGCTGCCATCCTCGGCATCCGCATCGTCCGGACGAGGCACGCTCGCCCCACCTAAGCAGTACCAGCCCGCGTCGCAGTCGCCGTCGGGGGCCGACCGGCCCACGCCGGAGCAGTACTTCCCGGGCGTGCACGGCGTGCACTCCTCCTCCGCAGCGAGCCCCTTTGTGGCCCCATACGTGCCGGCGGGGCACGGGAACTGCTCCCCGTGCTCCGTCCCCGGCGGACAGAAGTATCCCCTCGGGCAGAGATTGGCCTCGTCCAACGGACCCGCGCTCCCGTCCTCGCAGAAGTACCGCTCGGGGCAGCGCGTGCAGCCCTCCGTCTCGCCTGGGGCGTCGTTGTACGTCCCTGGCGCGCAAGGGATGGGCCAGGAGGAGCCCTCCGGGCAGAACGTCCCAACAGGGCACACATCGCCGACCGCGCTGCTGCAGCCGCATGCAGGGAGACCCACATCGCCCACGGGCTCAGCCACCGCGGCGCCCCACGAGCAGTAGTGACCCGAAGCACAAAGGCCCGTGGGCGCGGACAGGCCCTCTCCTTCGCAGTACCAGCCGGGCGTGCAGGGGAGGCAGCTCGCCGACCCCGTGACGTTCGCAAACGTCCCTGGGGCGCACTTGGTCGGCGACGAGCTGCCCTCGGGGCACTCCCACCCTTCCTCGCACTGACCACCGTTGTCCTCCGATTCGTCCAGCGGAGTCGATGTCACAGCACCGCCGCGGCAGTAATGCCCGGCCGCACAGGGACCTGTGGGGGCACCCAGGCCGTCGGTCGCGCAGTAACTCCCCGGTGTGCACGACGACATGGCCGCCGAGCCCGCGGGACAGAAATAGCCCGCGGCACACCTTCCCCCCCGCGCCGCCTCCTCGTCCTCCAGGCCATCGCTACCCGGCATGGGCACGGTGGCGTTCGCCAGACAATACCATCCGGGGGAGCAATCCGTGGGCTCCTCGGCGGCCTCGGGGCAATAACTCCCCGCGGGGCACGAGAGGCACCCCAAGGTCGCCATCGTCCGGTCCATGTACGATCCGGGGGAGCAAGGGGTGGGCGACCCCGAGGCCTCCGGGCAGTAATGGCCCCGGGGGCAGATGGTCGCAGGCGGGTTGGGGACGGCGGACCCCGGCGGGCAGTAGAACCCCTCAAAGCACGGCCCCGTGGGCGCCCTCGCGTCGACCTGGTCGCAGTAGTAGCCCGCAGTGCAGGGCACGCAGACGTCGTTGCTGTCCCAGAAGCGGCCGAGGGAGCAGCCGCCCGCGGACGTGCTCCCGGGGCCGCAGTACGTGTTGTTGTGGCACTTGCCGCCGCACGGGTCGTTCTCCAACGGGGTCGGGCTGATACAGCCCCCGAGGCAGTAGTACCCCTGGGCACAGAGCCCTGTCGGCGCACACAACCCCTCCGTTGCGCAGTAGCTCCCCGCAGGGCACGGTTGAGGGGCCGCAGAGCCCTGGGGACAGAATGACCCCTGGGGGCAGACGCCACCCCCTGTCGCGATCGAGCAGAGTCCCTCGTCACTCAACAGCACTTCCAGCAACGTGACGTTCCAGGGGGTGGCCACGATGGCGCCGCCCACGCAGAAATGGCCACACGAGCAAGGCCCGCTAGGCTCGTCCTGCCCCCCTAGGCAATATGACCCGGGGGGGCACGGCATGCACTCCTCCGGCGCGATCAAGTACTCGTCTGGGCTGTACGTGCCCGGGGCGCAGGGGTGGGGCGCATGCGAGCCCTCTGGGCAGTAGGCACCGGGGGGGCACCCGAGGGGGAACCCCGCTGGGCAGTAGTACCCTTCCCGGCAGGGGAGGCAGGTCGACAGGCCGGTAGAGTTTGTGTAGAAACCGGGGGAGCACACACGGGGCTCCCCCGTGCCCAGAGGGCAGTAGTAACCCAGCGGGCACTCGCCGAATTTCCCGTCAGGGTCGTTGGCGGGGGTGGCGCTCGTGGCCCCCGACCGCGAGTAATACCCGGCCGCCGTCGCAAGATCCGGGGCAGGGAGCCCAGGGAGGGTGCACGCAGCGCCGGCCGTGCAGGCCAGGCACGCACCGGCCAGCGACCCGCCGCGAATGACAGGATTATACGTTCCCTCAGGGCAGGGGGACGGGGCGTACGCGCCGCGGTCGCAGAAATGGCCCACGGGGCACTCGCCCCCAAACGAGGCGTTCACGGGGGTCGCCACGCTTGCACGGACTGTGCAGTAGTACCCCGCGGCACACTGGCCCGACGGCTCATTGATCCCTGGGCCGCTGCAATAGGACCCTGGAGTGCAGGGCACGCAGTCGGCCAGCTCAGACGCGCCCTCGTCGGGTCCGTACGTGCCCGTGGGGCACGGGGTCACGTGGGTCGACCCGCTCGGACAGTAGTGGCCCTCCGTGCACACAACGGGGCCCGACATGCCGACCTCGTCGCAGTAGTACCCCTCGTCGCACACCTCGCATGACGCGGCCGCCCAGGACGGGTTGTAGCTCCCCGGGAGGCAGAACACGGGCTCTGACGCGCCGGACAGGGTGTACGTCCCTGGAGGGGCCTCGTGCTGCGTGGGCACGTCCGCGCCACCGTCGCAGTAGTAGCCCGCGGAGCAGTTCCCCGTGGCCCCCGTGTTGGCGAAGCCCATGCAGTACATGCCGCGGGGGCAAGGGAGGCAGTCCCGCAGGGACTCGCCGCCCAGGCGGTCCGTGTACGTCCCTGGGGGGCAGGGTGCAGGGACGTCCGTCCCCTCCCCGCAGTAATACCCTGCGGGGCAGACACCGAATCGGGGCGAGGCGGCGCCACCGTCGTCGTCGGGGGGAGAGGAACTAAAGCTGCCGGACGCGCAGAAGAAGCCGGGGTCGCACAGGCCCCTGGGCGCCGCCAGCCCGGGGCCATCGCAGAAGTATTTCCCTGGGCAAAGGGAGCAGTCCTCGACCTTGCGGAGCGAGCTGGTGTTGCCGTACGTGCCCAGCGGGCAGGGCTCCGGCACCCGCGCGCCCTCCCTGCAGTAGAACCCTACGGGGCAAGGGAGCGGGGTCACGGACGCCAACGGGCAATAGCTCCCGGCCGTGCAGAGCGAGCATGAATCCGCGCCCGTGGCACCCTCGGTGTCCCGGTATCGCCCCGCCGGGCACGGGTCCTGTTGGGGTCTAACGGAGCCGGACTGGCAGAAATAACCCACGGCGCAGGGCCCTGTTAGGTTTGTCGCTGCGGAGGGACCGCACCACCACCCTGGCTCACACAGCAGGCACCAGGCAGACGACTCCCCGTTCTTTAAGCTGTTGTACGTCCCCGCGGGGCACGCCTCGGGCGCCGGGGTGGCCTCCACGCAGAAATGCCCCTCCCAGCAGGCATCGATCACGTGGTCAAAGATGCGGTCCATGCCCGTCGGGCAGTACGTGCCGGCCGCGCATCGTTTCTCGGACCGCATCGTCTCCTCCGACACAGTGTCGTTGTCGCAGTAATGGCCCGCGAGGCACAGCCGGCACGCCGACCACCCCGAGGCGGAGTACTTCCCCGGCCCGCAGGGGGTAGGGGACTCGCTTCCCGGCGGACAGAAGTAACCGGCGGGACAGGAGAGGCACGCGGTCGCGTCGTCCACGCTGCCATCCAGGAACACCAACGGGGCGGAGCGCCGCGTGCCGAGGACCTCGGAGTAGCTGCCAGCATAACAAGGGGTCGGCTCAGGCGACCCCTCGGGGCAGAAATGTCCGCGGGGGCAGATGATGCACTCGTCCTCTCGGGAGAGGTTCCGGAACGGACCATACGTCCCCTCGGGGCACGTGTGCTCCGTCGGGTTGCCGCTCCCTGGAGGGCAGTAGTGGCCAGGGACGCAGGGGCCGGTAGGCTCCGTCCCGCCGCCCCCATCGCAGTAAAACCCTGGCGTGCAGATCGTGCATTCCTCCTCGCTCGCCAGGCAGCAGCGGTCCCCGTAGCTACCCGGAGGGCACGGGTACCGGCGGGGCGACGTCGTCCCCGGAGGGCAGTAGTAACCGGGGGCGCAGTCGACCGGGGGGTTGTCGATCGCCCCCGTGCCCCACCCACACGCAAACCGCTCGGGACAGATGTCGCACTCTTGCTGGTGCGTGAGGTTGCGGGCCTCGGTGAACGTCCCGGGCGGGCATGGCCAGTCGGTCGGGAACACGGTCCCCGAGGGGCAGTAGTGCCCCCTCGCGCAGGCCTCGTTGGGTGCTGTCAGCCGCGCCCGCGAGCACGCCTTGCCCGGCGTGCACGCGAGGCAGCTCCCGATCAACCCCGCGCCGAACTCGGGGTTATACGTCCCTGGGAGGCAGTCGGTCGGCTGGACGCTCCCCTGGGGGCAGAACGCCCCCGGGGCGCACGGCTTGCATCCTGAGGCATCAGTCAGCCCGAGCACATAGCCCGAATACGTGCCAAAGGGGCACGGGTGCTCCGTCGGGTCCCCCGTGGCCAAGGGGCAGTACGACCCGGGGGGGCAAGGGAAGGGCTCCGCAGTGCCGATGGGGCAATACTTGCCCGCCGGGCACAGCGTGCAGTGGATGTACGACGTCGCCCCTTGCGCGCTGTTGTAGCTGCCGGCGGGGCAGGGGTACTGGTAGGGGTGCCGCGTGCCCGCGGGGCAGAAGTACCCGGGACCGCACAGACGGTCCTCCCCAGGGATCCCGCAGGTGTCCTCGGAGCACCAGAAGCCCTCCGGGCAGACGCGGCAGGCGGAATCGGCGGACGCGCCCCCGGGCCCAATGCCATATTGGCCCGCAGGGCAGGGCTCATAGCGCCCCTCGGCACACCAGCCCCCGCACTCGCACTCGTGGCCGGGGGGGGCGGGCTCGGTGCTCCCGTTCACGCAGTGGAACCCGGCATCGCACAGCGAGCAGCCGGTGGCCCCGCCCAGGCTGAAGTGCCACTCGGGGCAAGGGACCGGGTCGAGCCACCCGCGGGGGCAAGCATACCCGGGGGGGCAGGGCTCGCACGCGTGCGCCGAGGTGAGGCTGTAGCTGCCCAAGGGGCAAGGGACGGGGAGCTGGGTGACGTCCTGGCAGTAGAAGCCGCGTGGGCACGCAAAGCAGAGGCTCTGCTTGCCGAGGCTGTAGCTCCCGGGGGCACAGGGGACCATTGCAGGGAGTGACGGGGAGTGGCAGGCAAACCCCGGCGGGCAGGGTATGCAGTCGGTCTGCGCACCCAGGGAGTAGAAACCGCTCGGGCAAGGGGACATGACAGAGCGGTCCGTGAGTGGGCACCCGTATCCGGCCGGGCAGGCCGTGCACTCGACCTGCCCGCCCACGCTGTACGTCCCTGGGGGGCACTGCACAGGGAGTGCGTCGGGGAACTCGCACGCATACCCCGGCGGGCAGGGCGTGCACGTGTCGCTCCCTGGGCCCGAGTACGTGCCGGCCCGGCACGCGCGGTTGCTCTCCCCGGTGCAGGTTGGGCACTCCCACCCCGCTAGGCACGTCATGCACGCGGCCGCGCCACCCTCCGCATACGTCCCTGGGCTGCAGGGGATGTGGAGCGCCTGGTCCGACCGGGGGCACGCGAACCCGGGCGGGCACAGCGTGCATGCCGTCTGACCGCCCTCCGAATAGCTCCCCGGTAAGCATGCCTCCCGGCAGTACGGGGAAGGGGTTGGGCACGCATAGCCCGGCTCGCACGGCTGACAGTGGACCGCGCCCTCGGCCGAGACGCTGCCCGTCGGGCAAGGGATCGGACTGGCATCCGTGACCGGACACTCGCTCCCTGAGGGGCAGACCGTGCAGGACAGGGCGCCCCCCAGGGAGTAGGTCCCTGGGGTGCAAGGCACGGGGGAGGACGAGGGGGTTGGGCACGCGTAGCCGGGCATGCACCAGATGCAGTCACGGCTGCCGAGGAAGGAGAAGTAGCCGGGGGGGCAGGGGCGGACGTCGGCCGTGGGGGGGCTGCACGTGTTGCCCGCCTCGCAGGAGCAGTTGAGGGAGAGGTCGAGCTCCGAGTAGTAGACAAAGGAGCCTGCAGGTAGGGCCATCGCATGGGCACGGGCAAGAGCAAGGGGCATGTGAATGGGCATGAGCAGGGGCAAGGGCAGGGGCAGGGGCAGGGGCAGGGGCAGGGGCAGGGGCAGGGGCAGGGGCAGGGGCAGGGGCAGGGGCAGGGGCAGGGGCAGGGGCAGGGGCAGGGGCAGGGGCAGGGGCAGGGGCAGGGGCAGGGGCAGGGGCAGGGGCAGGGGCAGGGGCAGGGGCAGGGGCAGGGGCAGGGGCAGGGGCAGGGGCAGGGGCAGGGGCAGGGGCAGGGGCAGGGGCAGGGGCAGGGGCAGGGGCAGGGGCAGGGGCAGGGGCAGGGGCAGGGGCAGGGGCAGGGGCAGGGGCAGGGGCAGGGGCAGGGGCAGGGCCAGGGGCAGGGGCAGGGGCAGGGGCAGGGGCATGGGTTGGCTTCCGTACGTGTTGCATGGGCACGAATTCGGTTCGTGTCGCACAGGTGCGGGCGTGGGCATCAGCGTTGCATGCAGACGGGTGACACCATGAAGAGATCAGGCGGTGATGGAGAATGGGTGAACGAGCGACGCGACGTGAGGTGGGGAGCCACTGTGATCATGGGGAGAAGTACCAAATATAGAACACTGGGGAGGGCAGGAGGTGGAGGCTTGACGGCAGCCACCCTGATATATGAGCCACCCTGGTATGTGATCGGAAGATAGAGGCATATGCTTCGGGCAAAGGAGAAAATAAAGAAAAGCAGGAAATACGCACATGGGCTAGTGGTCATCACATAGTGACTGTGTCAGGCCAACCAGCCCTAGTCCAGACGCCCCACCATTACAATCTTGTTATGAATCGTTCCAATCTTTCAACCATGCTGGCAGCTGCCACCTGGCCGTGCTCGACATACCGTCCATGAGGAAATCGTTCCCGTCGTTCAGGCTGATGCCAAAGGGCACGGGGAAGAAGTCCGTGCCAAAGGGGAGCGGGCCGATGCCCTGCGCCACGCACTGCAGGCCGTCCATCGTCCAGCTGGCAGTCGTCACGACATCACCTGTTTTTTTTTGGGGGGGGGGAGGGGGGTCATGGACATTGAGAGCCAGGGCAAGGCGAAAGGAATGAGGGCACGAGCATGAGATACCAGTGCACGAGCATGAGGCATGTGTGGATGTGCTTGAGGTGTGAATAGTGTGCATGAGATGTGAGCACATGCTTCAGGTATGAGGGCATGTGCATGAGGTACGAGTACAGGAACTGGAGGTATAAGTGCGTGTGCATGAGATACGATGCAGGTATGCACGAGGCTGGGGTGCTTGTCCACATGGATGTGCACGAGGTGTGCTGGCTGATGGCACAAGGTGACGCTGCACGAGGTGATGGCACAATGTGCATGTCTTAGGAGTGCATACAAGAGCAAGATTGAGCGCAAAGGGCAACACTGAGTGCAAGGAGAAAAACCAAGGCGTCTAGCATCTCCCATGCGCCTGACTGCTGCAAACCAGTGTATGCAACAAGCCCTCTGGGAAAGAGGGTGGCAATCATGCGGGCCAGATTTATCGGCATTGGGGGTTGGGGGAGAGGCAGGAAAAAAAAGCTAATTGGCAAGAAGGGTCCCAAACATCTCTTTCGCAGATAAGTATATCAGCTTGTGTCCACACAGATGTGCCTCTAAGCATACAAGAGAGGAAACTCTCTCCGTTGACCTTTGCCATGCTATGGAGGTATCTTTTGTTGCACACGCACCGAATTTACAGAGGGGCGCTTCGCCGCAGCCGGTGTGCAGGCCTGTCCCCGTCACCACTACCGGAGTGGACTCGATGGACAGCCCCCCGCGTGGGCTGACACTCTCAATGGTGTAATCTGGGGAAAACGAAGTTGGCAGGTTGGTGGCAGGTTGGTGACAGGACGGCGCAGAAGAGCGGGCAAACACACGCACGGCGGAAGCATGGGGAAGAGGCATTGAAGTTACTCCATGAAAGGAGGACTTCCCTTTCGGTTCGAATGTGAAACTCTTGGGGTGTCGGCAACAGGATCCCATGCCATTCCCAGCTGTGTCCCTGTTCCAGGCCGGGATGGTGGAGATCAACTACGCAGCAGATACGCCTTCACAGAGTCCCTTCTGGCAATAACCCGGAGGCACTGGCACTGGGAGGCCACGGGAGTATACTCCACAGCATACTACAAAATAAATAGTGTTAACACGCCGTAAATACACATTTCCATGTCACAACCAGAATGGCTGGCGCCCAACCTTAAATGCCCATTGACTAATGAGTAACTTTAGCAAGCGCGACGACAGACATGCGCGCCACATAAACCAGCATGGATGGCGCATAATGGGATGTAATAAGACCCCCGCATGCTGATCAGATTGGCAGCTTGCTATTACTGGCCAGCACAGACAGAATTGCCAACGAACCACGGTGATTCCACACGGAAATCACCCATGTATCATTCTAGGATCTAGTGTCACTCTAGTGTCTAGCGTCTAGTGTAACCTCAGGATATACGGATATATGTTCAGGATATACGGATATGACCAAGGTTTGGTCTCCCCCCTCTCCCCTCCCCACAACACATGGAGACCAGAGTACTGCTTACACGTTCAGGATATACGGATATGACCAAGGTTTGGTCTCCCCCCTCTCCCCTCCCCAGAACATATAGAGACCAGAGTACTGTTTACACGTTCAGGATATGCGGATATGACCAAGGTTTGGTCTCCCCCCCCTCCCCTCCCCTCCCCGCACGTACCGAAATAGCGGAACGCCAGGCTGGTGTTCCAAAACTCAACGCCATCCACCAGCAGCAGGACCTGTGCGAGCCGAGGCACCGACGAGGGCGGCACCGGGCACAGGACCGTTTCCTCGGTGACAGATGCCGGCTCGTTCAGCACCACCTGCTCAGGCAGCAGCGCCTCGGCCACCAGCACAAACCGGCAGGTGATGTTGCTGAGGCCCAGGGCGTCCAGGATGCGGCCAGGGTGCGTGGGTTCCGGCACATCGGGCGTGGGGAATGCGACCAGCGTGGCGCCTGCGAGTGGACCGCATGAGGGGATTGTGAAACCGGACGAGGCTTGTTCCACCCCGGGGAGGGCTGTATGGTGTGGCGGATGGGGATATAAAAACAAAATGAGATGGGAAACGGAAAGAAAGGGGGAGGTGGGGGGAAGGATTCGAGAGGGCGTATGGTCAGCTTTCGTGGCAAAGATGTTTCTGATTGATACAGGGATATTAGCCAAGCATGGCAGAAACTGTAGAGCTCCTAATCTTAAAATTATCTCGCAATGAGTCATCTCGCGCCCTTAAAATTATCTCACAAAGAGATAACCCACAAAACGTATGACATTGGGGAACCGGGAAACAAAGAGGCTGGATTTCACTAAGATAACGCCACCCGTCACGGCATCTCCCTGCCCCTGCCCCCTCCTTCCTTCCTGCCCTTCCGTCCCTTTTTCTTTGACTTTGACTGGGGGCCAGGAGCTTCTCAGCAACCACTTGGAACAGCAAGGAACTATCCAGGAAAAGAATCACGCATACATACCTGCAAAATACGTAAAGTTGCTCCCCGCCAGCAAGAAGTCCTGCCCGTTGAAGCTGACGGCAACCCCCACATTGACGTCGTACGGCAATATCGGTGCTGGGGGCGCGTCGCAGCGCACCGCCCGCGTACCAAGAACAGTCCCTGGCACGACCACGGAGCCAAACTGGCAGGAGACGTCGCGCGAGCTGGCAGCCGGGGTCCACCCGCGGATGAAAGCAGTCACCGATGTGGAGGAGAAGGAGATGCCCCCGCTGGGAACCACGTTCTCTATGTAGATGTCTGCTTGCATACGCCACGTAGGGGGGTGGTGGTTGGGTGTGGGAGTGGGTGAGGCGATGGATGAATGGGGCTATGGATTGGTGCAACAATGCTTGGATGGGAATGGGAGAATGGTCGGGTGGGGCAATTGTCGGGTGGGGCAATGTGGTTGGGTGGGGCAATGTGGCTGGGTGGGGCAATGTGGCTGGGTGGGGTGATAGTTGCGTGTTGGGGGTGTTGGTACCAAACCTCCGTACACAAGCGGTGCGGTTTGGAGTATGTTTGCCGAGCAGTTGCTCCTTTTCCTGGATCGCATGAATTCTTTTGTGTGCAGGCAAGAATGCCAGGCGTCCACACAAGGTCCGTGACAGGGCCATAAATAATGGTTCGTTAAAGGTGGTAAGCGGGCTGCAGTCAATCTTTACTGTGACACGGACTTACAGTCACACTTGGGCATCTCCAATCTTGAGTTTCATGGCCACTTCCAAACATTCACCGGTTTCGTCCGCAAGAGTAACCGCTCATCCCTCACACATGATGCACCGATATGCAAACGTGTCATTGGATGTGCACAGTGACATCTGCCAAAGCTTGCAAAACAATGGCAGCCAGAGCAGCGCAACCAATGCCCCTGCCACCAACGTACCGTAATACGTAAAAACAAGCGAAGTGTTCCCGAATGTCGCACCCGCGTCGACACTGATGGACACGTCAAGACTGACAGAGCCGTCCAGGGCCTCTGGCGTATCGCAGGCAATAAAATCTGCGGCGTATGCAACAGCAGGACTCGCGCTCGTCCCCAGCGTGATCCCGTTTGCAGCCTTTTGCTCGAAGCGGCACACCGGCTCTAACGGCAGCGAAATGTCGCCAAGGCCGTCAAGGTACCCATAAAATTCATTAAACTCGCGGTCGAGAGAGTCGTAGCCCTCGGAGACCCCAGGCTCCGCAGGTAAACGAGGCCTGGTAAAATTGCCCACTACAGTGAGCGTGGTTCCGCCAACTCTGGGTCCAGAAGTGGGGACAAGGCGCAATGCCTCGTCTGTGATATCCCCGGAGAAAGCAAACAGGCGAATTCACGGGTTCAGAATAGAGGCTTGCCGATTGTAAACTATGGTGGAATGAAATAGAAGGCGTAGATTGGGAAACAGGCATAGGTCACCTACCCTCGGCATCGCTTGCTACTCCCAGGACGCAGGAAACCAGAATTAGAACCAAACTAAAAGTAAGGTAGCCCATGTCCATGGGCTTCCTACGCATTCCGTCCTCCATCATCTGTATTTGCGAATTACAAAGCCTAGAATATTACAGCACATGGCGACATCCGGGTTCACACCCGCAGCAATGTGCCATTTCCCATCACGACGCGTATCCTACTATCTCTGTTTGCTACAAGAGTCTTCTCCCCTAAACCATGTTTCATATGCAGAAAAATCCAGCCACCTCCAGGGATGGCGTGCTACGCACGCTACCTCTGCCCTAACATTGCCGGTAACCATTGTCAACCTGCATAGGTAATTCTTTCTCTTTGCTCTGCATATTCATCAAAATAAACTGGCTATGGATGCTGGCTAACCACGTGAAGCCCTGTGACTAGCGTAATGCATTCCAGCAACAAACTTGGCCGTACAAGTTAACCCGTTAGGAATCCCACGTGAACACCATTCGCGTCGCGTCATGTATCCTGGTAGTGGCACGTGTACTAATGTGCAGTGCCAAGGAATGTTGTACTCAAGGAGCCACTAAAGACTCTGCTGCCCATGTGCGGCGTGGGATTCAACTAACTAACTACAGTAACTAACTCAAGGAGCCAGCGTTGACTTGTCGAAAAAAACCTACACTCTTTTCCGGGTAAATGGGAATTTTTTATTAACCAATAGGAATATCGTTAGGTTAAGAAATAAGAGGTACCACGTATCGACCAGCTGGTTACCCACTGAGGGTAGTGTGATATATCGTAATCTCGTTAGGTTAAGAGGTACCACGTATCGACCAGCTGGTTACCCACTGAGGGTAGTGTGATAGGTGAAAGGAAAAAACCTAGACTCTCAAGAGAGAACTCGGGATGAGCTTTACTTGTTGTTGTTGTTGACTTGTTGTTGCGTCCCACGCCGCACATGGGCAGCAGAGAATCTGTAGTGGCCGAGGGCCGGATATATTAAGTACTAAAAGTAGTAACAACAACTGTATCTGATGAGCTTTACTGAAGTTTCGTCCGTGCTGGGATTCGCTGATACTCATTTCCCCTCTCACCTCTTTGGTCCATAATTGGCTAATAAAAAATATACCCGTTTCCCCGAAAAAGTTTCGTCCGTGCTTGCGTGGCACAACGGCTTCCTTGGCATAGACCCAAGTTCAAACGCGCGCCTTTGTGCGCTCACTGCGCTGTCCGTTCGGGGCGAATAGATCCGTTAGCCAAAGAAACGACCGTTGCCCCAAGTTGCGTTGTGGACAAGCCACAAAAAGGAAGTTTGGGGAACGAAGCAAACACGCGCGCAGTCCTCTGCACGAACGAAGGTACGTAGGCTGCCGTCTACTACTCGCGACAACAACCACGCCCTTTGGCTGTCATCCATTAACACTACGCTACGATGCCGCGTACCGCTGCTAATCCCAAGCCGTTGTCGGCTCGCATCACCCGCAATACCTCAGAGAATCCTCCGAAGAGCGCTGCTAAGGCGTCTCCACCGACGGTCGATGCCGAGCAGTACCGAGCGCTTGAGGAAAAATCTTTGAACCTCGAGGCGCAACTGAGGAATTTGAGCGAGCAGCTGCAAAAGGTCAGCCTCGAGAAGGAACAGAAGATTGAGGAAGCCCAGCACGCTCTTGACGAGCAAAAGCGCGCATTCGACGCCAAGATCCGCCAGCTTGCTCGCAAGAAGGGCTTCGTCCCCACCTTGGAAGAGAACGAAAAGAATGCTCTTCTTGGCATGCCCCTTGAGACGGAAATTTCCGGAAAGAAGGAAATCTCGAGGCCAAAGAGGCCAGCATCCGCGTACAATCTTTTCTGCGCCGCAACGGTGGAAAAGGTCCGGGCGGAGCAGCCCGACCTGAAGTTCGAGGATGTATCCAAGCGCGTGGCGGAGCTGTGGAGGGAGATTCCCCCAGCCGAGAAGGAGGCCTTGGAGGTGAAAGCTAAGGCTGACAGGGAGCGCTACGACAAGGAGATGGAGAAGTTTAGGGCCTTGAAGGCCAAGGAGGAGGAGCAGAAGAAGGGTCTGGAGTTGTTGCAAGGGGAGAAGAAGAGGCAGGCGGAGGAGACGCTGGCGGCTCAGTACGTGGCTCACCTGGGCAAGAACAAGACCCCAGGCAAGCCCGGCAAGATGAACAAGGCCAAGGCACACGACCCGAACAAGCCCAAGAAGTGGATGAGCGCGTACATGCACTTCGCGGTGCAGAAGCGCAAGGAGATGATCGCGGCCGGGACGCCCGCCCGGAAGGCGACCTTTGGTGAGATCGGGAAGCGCCTGGGCGAGGACTGGAAGGAGCTGTCTGCCACCGAGAAGGCGGTCTTTGAGAAGCTGGCGGAGGAGGACCAGGCGCGCTGGACGACCGAGATGGAGGCGTACAAGGCCAAGTGCGCGGAGGAGGCCAAGGCCCAGGCGGACGAGATGAAGAAGACCGCCCGCAAGCTGTTTGATGCCGCCCAGAACAGCGAGGAGGCCCTCAAGCTCCTCAAGCAGCAGGTTTGTCACATTGACTGCCTGGTGTGACGAGCATAATTATGCTGGTCCTTTTCTATGCCTGTTCTTCCCTGCAAGTTTTCTTGTATTATAAGATTCAATTTCTTGAAATTTTCATAATTCGCCTTGCTCCTTCGGCTATCTCCTCATGCAGAGGAAGGAGCAGAAGCTGGCCAACAAGGAGGCGCGGGCGCTGAAGAAGGAGAAGAAGGAGAAGATGAAGGACCACCCCAAGCGCCCCCAGAACGCCTACATGATGTTCTGCAATGATGAGCGCAAGGATGTCCAGGCGAAGAACCCTGGGCTGGCCCCTCCTGAGGTCTCCAAGCTGCTTGGCGCCCAGTGGAAGGTGAGACCAGTAACACATTGTTTGATGATGCTAAAACTGGCAGAATTTAATTTAAACCATTTTGGTTTAGCATGGTATGCAGTTGTCTTGTCCGTTTGGATGCGATTCGAGGGTTTGCCTAGACAGATAGGAAAAAGAATGCTAAGAACCGTGACCTGGGCTTGGGTTTTTTGAGACTGTACTGACAAAAGTGTTGTATTTTCTTGCCATGGGTGTTTTTTGTTTGTTTGTTCGCTTGCCTGTTTACTCAGGCCATGCCCGAGGAGCAGAAGGAGCAGTACCAGGAGCGTGCCGCGCTGGACCGCGTACGCTACGTGGACGAGATGGTGGAGTACAAGGCCAAGCAGGGGCCGATCGCGCCCACAGCATAAAAGTGCTCTCAGTGGCCTGCTTCATCTCGTCAGAGGCTGCTACACAAATGCATACAGGGGAGCTCGGCTATACATAGTCGTCTCCTCTTGTGGAGGTGTAATCGCAGAAGAATTCGCTCCTGTTTGCTTATTCTGTGCTTTGGGCGAATTCGCCCGACATCATTCTACGTGGTACGTTGATACCTGTTGTACATAAACTCTACACGCAATTGATTAGTTTTTACGTAGGCGTCGCAGCCATCTCAATTCCTGGTTGAGAAATGGCTTTTTATTTCCCTTATTGACTACTGCCCCTCATGGCATGCCAGTCGAGACTGTACGCTGATGTTGCTTATGGATAATCTCATCTGGCTGTGGAGGGTATTCGTATTGAATAGCAAACATTTGTTTGCTAATGTACTCAGTGTTGACAGGTGAGAAACCTTTGACACACCTATTTGAAACAAGTTGTTTTAATGACTGGTTTGATTTCTCCTGTGAACACATTTCAGCCTGCCCAGCCCCTTAAATTAATTATCACGTCCAGGAATACTTAGCTCACTTAAAAAAAAACTTAGACTGCGTCACGCGGGTACCAATAAAGGAACCTTCAACCCCTAAACACAATGAGGAGGGAGGGTGCCCTAGCTTCTCTCACTGCCCTAAGTGGGCAGGCCACAGAGCGCTCTCTCCGCATCATGGTACTGGCACAACTGTGGGTGCAATAAAGCTTTGGCATAGCAAAAGTGGATTTAGACTCATAGCATATTGAGCATATTATTTAGATGCGGAAGGAACCACCCCACCATAATTTCCCCCTTCACCACGGGGTGTGGCAAGGTTGTGTACTGTCCCCACATCTGTTCATTATTGTCGTGGATCACGTCATGCGCCGGGCACGTGCGCGCTTTACTGCTTTAAACCGGGGTTTGAGCCCGGCTTGGACATCCTTAACGAGCGCAAGCATGGCGGGGTTGCCAGGCACTGGCTACCGCCTTGCCGCTGGACCTGATGCGGACGACACCACCCTCATCGCCCGCCCTGAGCACATTCAGACCTGGCTGGACCGGTCTGGGCTGGGAGGCGAGGGCGGTGGGGTTGGAGATTAGTGTCAAAACTGAGGCCGGCAATGGTGATTGGGGCCTCCAGTCGCCCACCGCTGCCACGCCTGCTCGACGAGACGGAGGTTCCGTTCCGTGACCGCTTCCGAAACTGTTGGGGAGCATGCTGGCTCCCTGACACCTGTCCGCCGAAGATGTGGACATCCGCATCCGGGCCTGGCCTGGCCGGCCAGGCCCCGTTCGCTCAACACCTAGGTACTGGCGCTCGAAGGGCCTGGGCGAGCACCGCAAGCGCATGCTCTTCAAGGTCCTCGTCCTCACGGTGCTCACGTATGGCGCTGAGGCATGGACACTCACGGACACATTGGCGGCTAAGCTATAGACGGCACGGTTTACATGAATCATGCTCCGACAGGTCCTGAATGTAGGGTTTTCCAAGCATAGGTCATTAGAGTCTTTGTATCAGGGTATGCCCCGCATTTCGAACGAGATTAGGCAGCATACTGATAGCATTTCTAGGACATCAAGATTGCTCGCACCAGCCAGGTCGACATCGCCCTTGGTCTGGCCGGCCCCCCAGCGGCTCGGCCCGAACCAGGGCGGCACATCTTGACCTGACCTGGCCCCCAGGACATTCCCGGGAAGCCGAGTAGGTAAACCTGCCATGAACTACACCCAGATGTTGCTGGCCGACCTAGTGGTCCCAGCTCAGTTTGAACACCGCATCCACTCCCTCTCCCTTCTTTGGACTGCCGAATGCAGAACAAGAAGCAGTGGCTGAAGATTGTCTCAGGCTCACACGCCACCCCCTGTGGGCAAGCCACCCCCCTCCCAAGACGGGAAGGGGCCTTTTGCTGAGCAGCGTAGTTAGGATTTTCTAGACTAGATAGAGTTAGAGGTAGGTTTATAGTTCGATTACGCGGCTTCGCCCACCTCCACCCATCCAACATGGAATATGTGCTACATGATCTCAGGCAACTGAGCATGTTATTAAAATTTAATTTAATTTTGATTTAATCCCAGAATATTCTGAGCATCATGCTGAACATCTGGCAGTCACGTGTGTAGTACTCCTACACACAGATCTCGAGTGATTTATCTAGTACCAAATCCGAAAGGCTTGCATCACTCCCCGGACAGGAGAAATTTTGCGGATGACTGTAGGTGTAAGTTGGCGATGCCATGGTAACCGGAGACGTCCGTCCTATTGTCAGCAAAATTTGGTGCGAGAGGTCCCCAGTTCGATTCAGGTCGGATTCATTTGTAGATCGCGTTTTCCGCGTTTTCCGCGGCCCGGCACTGAACGCAAAGGTTTTCACCTTTGCGGAGTGTCTGATCAGAATCTGGCAGTGTGGACCAATCAGCTTGGAACAAGATCAATCTCATCCAAATGTAATCTAAAGTAATCCTAATAATGATAGGCCAGGTCCAATTAAGCGGTCCTCCCGGAGCCGGTGCCCAGCACTCCTTAAAGAAGCCGGTGCCGGTCATGCAGGGTCCGGCGATCACCATGGCCCCGAATTCCTCCAAGACATCAAGGGCACGGGGCACCATACGATATAGTGCCCGACGTCGCCATAGGCCGTGAGCTTGGCCCGCTCAGCCCGACTCCGTTGTGTAGCTTGCCGCCTGGGATGCATCAACCACCTCATTGGGCTAAGAGGCAAGAGCCAAGGGGCGAGCCACAGAAACGGTGTCAATAAGCAAGTGCCGGGCCGCCGCCTCCCTCAATAAGCAAGTGCCGCCGCCTCCCTCAAAGCCCAGAACCACGATGTGAGGTCGGTGGTTGGGGGTCAGTAGAAAGCCGCGCCGTCTGACCGGCCCTCAGACCGGCTGTTCGCGTCACTGGGGGAAAATGACGGACCGGACCATGACGGCCACTGAGGTGCGTGATTGCTCTGGCTTTCCGGCCGGCGCCACACAACGCCTGGGCAGTGGGCCGGGACGAACGTCGCCTTGGGTTGGACGCCTCGGCGTTCCGCCGGAACGGGTAGGCGACCCCCATTTCAGATTTTCAGTTGTCACCGACGCCCTCCGGGCCGCCATCTGAGGAGCGCACCAACGAGGCCCTAGCTTGCCATTGATTGCTCGCATTCATTCATGATTGATCGCAAGACCTCGATCGTTGGTTCATGGTTGTCACGTCCGTGAGCTAGATCATCCGCACACAGCGAGGATACATTATAGCTCGATGGCGGGTCGCTCGGTGCTGCCATGCAGATACTATATAGCCAAGAATGTACGGCAGCCCAGGTGCACCTCGGTTCTGGACACCCGAGTGTTTGACACGCCCACGGTGTGCTCTGACCACCGGTTGGTGCGCGCGACCATTCGGCTCCGGTTCCACGTCCCCGCGCTCCGCCCCCGTGGTCCGCCCTGACTGGTCTGCTCTACGCCCGGTCCGGGGAGATCCCGTGAGGACTGGACGGACGCCGAGCACGAGCGGAACCGGTGCCGACGGGAGTACCTGTCGGCCCTGGACGCCCGGGCGGATGTCGACGAGCTGGACAAGGGCGCCCCCAACGCCGCCATTTTTGCGGGCTTTGCGGCCCGTGCCCCGTTGCTGGGGGCCCGGCACCTGCTGGTCATGCCCCGCCGCCGCCCCGGCCCGCTCTACCGCCAGGACCCCAAGGTCTTGGCCGCCCGGCACCGCCTCAAGCGTAACCGGGACCCGCTGCAGAAACCGGTGCTCAAGGCCGCCCTCGTGGAGGCTTACGAGCACGCTCAGGATGCGGAGGCGGCCCAGTGCATCGCCGACGCCAAGGCCTGCCAAGCTCGCAACCAGGGCAAGGACATGTGCCAGTACCACCTCGACCTGCTCGGCGGCCGGCGGCAGCGCACCCCGGTGGTCGGTGGAGCACACGGGGGACGGCACGGCGCCGGTAGTAAGCCTTGACCGCTGGGCGCTGGTTGGCCCACAATGTTCAACAGGAGTCCTTGACAGGTGGGGCTCGCGCCCCCCCCCCGCCGCCTCACCCCGAGACGGCCGCCCGCCTCGGGGTTGCCGGACCCCCGCCGCCGCCAGCGCCCCCTTCCTTGGCCGCGGACTACCAAGTCCCCGCCTTGCAGGAGGGCTGCCTTGCCACTGACGACGTCGTCCCCCCCTTCACTTTGAAGGAACTGGACGGCGCCCTTGCTCGCCTGCGGTACGATGCGGCGGTCGGTGCCGACCACCTTTCTGCTGAGCTGCTGAAGACCCCTGATCTGGTGGTTAGGGATCTTCTGCTGGCGTTCTGCAACCGTGTCCTGCTTTCTGACGAGCCCCCGCGCCTGCTGAGTGGCAGACGGCCATCCGCGTCATGCTGTACAAGAAGGGCTCTGCTGCTGACCCCGGTAACTACAGGGGTGTCTGCCTAGCTCCCGCTGAAGGTCTTCATGCGCATGATGCTGCACAGGCTCCGCGCCGCGCTGGACCCACTGCATGTCACCTGGGTGAGTCTCAGATGGGTTTTCGTCGTAACACTGTCATGGCTGTGTTTGTCGCGCGCCGGTTGATGGAGGAGGTGCGTCGCCTTTGCCCTGACAGTTTGCCGCTGGTCTTCATTTTTGTTGACTATATCAAGGCCTTTGACACGGTCCTCTGGGAGGCTCTTTGGGCCATCCTAGCTCTGGACCGAGTGCCACCAGCGTTTATTGCTGCCATTCGCCGCGACTGTATGAGGGCTCACAGGCAGTAGTGCGGACTGCGGAAGGCACCACCCCACCATTCCCCCTTCACCACGGGGTGTGGCAAGGTTGTGTCCTGTCTCCATACCTGTTCATTATTGTACGTCGTGGACCACGTCATGCGCCAGGCACGTGCGCGCTTTACTGCTCTTAAGGGGTTCGCGAGCCAGGCTTGGACATCCTTAACGAGCGTGGGCACGGCGGGGTTAGCACGGGTTACCGCCTGGCTGACCTGATTTATGCGGACGACACCACCCTCATCGCGCGCCCCGAGCACATTCAGACCTGGCTGGACTGTCTGGGCCTGGAGCCGGGCGAGGGCAGTGGGGTTGGAGATTAGTGTCAAAACTGAGGCGATGGTGATTGGGGCCTCCAGTCGCCCACCGCTGCCGCGCCTGCTCGACGGGACGGAGGTCGAACCATTCCGCGACCGCTTCAAGCTGTTGGGGAGTTGGCTTCCTGACACGGCCGACGATGTGGACACCCGCATCGGCCTTTCCTGGGCCAAGCTCCGTTCGCTCAACACCTACTGGCGCTCCAAGGGCCTGGACGAGCACCGCAAGCGCATGCTCTTCAAGGTCCTCGTCCTCACGGTGCTCACGTATGGCGCCGAGGCATGGACACTCACGGCAACACTGGCAGCCAAGCTAGACGGCACGGTAACCAGGATGCTCCGACAGGTCCTGAATGTAGGGTTTTCTCAGCGTAGGTCCGTTAGAGTCTTTGTATCACGGTATGCCTCGTATTTCGGATGAGATTAGGCAGCGTAGGATAGCATTTAGTAGGACATCTTGCTCGCACCAGCCAGGTCGACACCGCCCTTGGTCTGGCCGGTCCCCAGCGACTGGGCCAACCAGGGCGGCATATTTTGACCTGGCCTGGCCCCAAGAACATCCCTAAAAGGGTAGGGAAACCTGCCATGACCTATACCCAGATGTTGCTGGACGACCTAGTGGCCGGTCCCAGCCCAGTTTGAGTACCGCATCCCCTCTCTCTCCCTTCTCTGGACTGCCATGCAGGACAAGAAGCGGTGGCAGAAGATTGTCAAGGCTGACACGCCAGCTGGCCCTGTCTGTGGGCAAGCCGCCTCGATCCCCCCAAGACGGGAGGAGCCGTTTTGATGAGTAGCGTAGATAGGCTTTTCTAGACTAGATATAGCTTAGAGTTAGGTTAGTTCGATTACGCGGCTTCCTCCATGCACACCACCCACCCAACCTGGAATATGTGCTACATGATCTCCCAACGGAGACATGTTATAATTTAATTTAATTTAATTTAATAGCCAAGAATGCTTGCGCAATATAGACAACTAGCTAACTAGTGTGGGAAACACTTACGGAGACGTTGTAGCTAGCGCTGAAGCAGTTAATCGTCAAGGGGATGTGGCATATTTACCTCCGTCGGATACCGGCAACGTCGGTTCGATCCATGATGCAAGTCATGCAACTCAACAAGATACCATATCGGGCCCGGCCAAGGGCACCAGGTACTCTTTTGTGTTGTGAATGTTCGTGTCGTAGCACACCCCGTAGCCAGGCTCGGGGTATGATTGCCAAAGGACGCAATGCAGGAATTGCTGTGAAGTGCTCAATTCGTTTGATTGATAGCAATGCTATGCGTGGAGGTCGGTAAGCTACGCACGCACTTGATTTCATCTTGGTGCAGGCAATAGCAATGCGATGTCCAGCGGGTCACTACCCGGGTGACAAGGGTTGGAATGGCATTATTGCAGTATAGGTCTTGTTGATAGCAACAGACCACATGGGGAGCAGTCAGCGTATAGGGACGCTGCCAATGCGTGAATTACGCATATGGAGTTGCGTCCGACAGAATCAGCACATCAGTAGTTATTGGGACACTGAGATGCGCTGGTTAGGCTACTTGGAATAGCGTGGGCGCGATCAGGCAAATATATAGGCGCGGCGCACACTCAGGACTTGGTTGAGACATTAAGTCCTGGACAACGTTATGTGGGTTGTCCAGGAATTATTAGGAACTAATGCGTGGTGGAACCCAGGCTATAGAGGGGAGGCGGGATTGTGTTTCTGCATGCATGGTAGGATTGCAACCTCAGTGGCTACCTCTTACGGCACGGCAGATGCCGCAGGTTACGACAACCCTTTACACGTGTCATGTGAATTAAGCGTCGGTTGCGTCGCCATGCAGTCCGACGAGTGAAAGTGCAGATCGTGTGAAAGATATTATATGCTGCGACCTTGAGCTAACTTGTTCGTTCGGCACTCATTACTAGATATGAGTCCTGGACAGAACTTCTGTCCATTTGAAATGCTTGGATTTGTGCCAGATAAAATGGACAGTGAGACGGCAATTTTAGTTTGCCGTAATGCCATTTTTAGATGCTCTTACGTGTGGTGAAAATGTCAGGACGGCATTTCTGGAATGCAGTTTTGTTGTGTCAGGAAGTCACGCCCCGAACGTACGTTTATCGTACGTGCATGTTCTGACAAGCGTGTGTCAAGCGTGTGTTGCTTTGGTGACTCGCGTGTGAGCTTGACTACATGTGTGGGAAAGAGACATGCCGACAGCGTGTAGTTTCTTTCATGGACCTAGCTTCATTCCGAGCCTTCATTTGTCCTCCGACATCTTGAGGCAAGGCTTGTTGATGATCCGTTTCCTTGTGCAGGGTGTGTTCGTCCTCAGTCGTGGGCAACACAATTGCGGATGTGATTGTACAAGGTCGACTACCAATATAAATTATTAAAAAGTGCAATTCAAGTTGCTTGTGAACCATCTGATTTATCCATGAGACATTACATGCAAGAAGTCACGAGGCTATCAATTTCGATCACTAGAGCAGAGGGATACATCTCAATATGGGCGTCCTTAGATCAAGGAGACAACCAGCGCAGGCCAGAACTGAATCGGGAGAATCCAGACCATGCATATGGTAGCTCGAGCCTGCTGTTATCTTGTCCGCGCTTTCGAGTCGTCATCAGTCGATGATGAATATGAATAGAGATGGAAATGTGTAGCCTTGTGCATTGAAATTATGGCTGGCTTACGTGTAGAGCGACTAGATGACCTAGACGGTGGGGGCGGAAACAGCTTGCTTGATGAGGGCGTGTGTTTCGAGCCGTATAACTGGCCGGCCGGAGTGAATTTAGATGGTCCGGTTCGCGGCCAATCAACGGGTGTCTAGAGCGAATTAGCATGGTAAGCGTCTGCTCATCCTTTACATGAAAGAGACTACATCCATCGGCAAAGGATCCTGGACGCAGGATTTAATTGAAAGCTTTAACCCTTCAACTGTCTGAACTGGAACCACCGTAACGGACTGAGTTGGGGTATCTTTGTAAGTACGAGAGTATCTAGCCAAATAATATTTTCTGGCCCACCCTTGGAAGGAAGCATGCTTATATATCAAATAACACTGGGGACATGTGGTTGGTCATATATGCATGCCCCACATGAGCTATAAATAGCGCCCCCCCCAGGGGGGTACAGTGCACGTGGGGTTGGAGACATATATAATGCATTATCGACCATTTACACAAATCAGTTGGCCCTGGCCTTTTAAAGGCAGTTTATCATAATCATAGGCATGCCATCAATGCATTCAAAACATGAAATGCCACAGAACTGCACAGGCTAGCTAGCAAACAGCCCAAAATAGCTCAGGCCGTTATAACGGTGCAAGTTATTTTGGGACGGTTGCTAGCACTACCGCATAGGTTTACTATCCCAAAGTGGCACAAAACAACAACTAGATGGCAACAAAAGCAATGCCAACATCATGCCCAGCATATAAGACACAAGACCATGCTAAACAATAGGTGAAAGGCTCATGTCAAGGCCTCAAGCACGCGTCAAAGGGCTGGCAAGGAGCTACATCACTAACACACCCAATGAACGACAAAACACCTCTATGTTCTTGGAAACAATTAATAAAACAAAAGGAACAAGTTGGTAATGCTTCCATGCAAACAGGTATTGGGTATCTCCATGTTTGTCACATGCAATGGATGCAATATAAGAAGGTGGGCGTTGGCCAGCAAAACAAGAAGCCATGCCTGAAACTGGTCAGAAAAGAACTTGTCTCGGGCTGTTTGAGCCAGGAAAAGCATTGGGTAATCAACGTTACCATACTACTAACCAATACCAACCGTTATCACGCTATTTCCGTTGCAGCCTCAGCTAACAGCGACCAAACATGGTCCACAATCTGCTTGACCTGATGGTATTCCACAACCATGACAAGCCGATGCTTAGAGGCAGCAAAACAACAAAATGACGATCACAAGCCCTCGGTTATAACCCTGATATTAGTTATAAACGATAATACAACCAGATACGGTTAACGGAACACGGTAGGAGGCTAGAACGTACCAGGTCGGAACAGCATATTACCTTTCCTGCGGGAGCCAGCACGCCCGATTCATGGACGTAGCCTCGAGCCTTTCCTGGCTGCCAGTTCTAGCAAATCTGGTTGGTAACAACGTCAAACGTTTATCCATGCGCAAATATCTCGAAAATTTCCGCCTAGCAACATGCAGCACTCGCACTGTCACCGCCTGGCCGCTAACATGATTTGCTGCGCCTACCAGCACCCCGAGACCCATCTACGCATCTTCAAACGTTCCATGGCTAGGGGTATAACGTTTTTATGACTTAAAAATCATGCCTACAAAATTTGAGTCCGTTATGTCGAGCCATTCTCTCGTACCAGTCAGTTGTGTGCACCGCCATAGCCGTGCGCGTCAATATTTTTCATGCACGTCGGTCCCGTTAGACCATGGTACCCCCCTAACTTTGCTCAAGCATATCTCCCTGGCCAATTGTCCAAAGTACGGTCTGAATAGTGCCAGGCGTAGCTTACGTCTAGATCTTTCGATCCCCCCAGGTTTGACCGTTAAATTATTATTGGCGCGGCGCCTGGTTCTGCCACAAACTCAGTCCGTTAGAGTGGCGCGAGTTCAACTGGCGCCACGAAAACGGACTCAGTACAGTTGAAGGGTTAAGACTTCAAATCAGATAGTGGTAGGTAGCAATTGAGGAAAGTTTTTCATTTCAGAAGAGAGAGGCGTACGGTTTTCTGGGGAAGACTCAGCACACATAGTGGCCTGATCAACCATTAGTCTTTCAGAATAGACCGTTGCAACTTTAAGTACACTTGGTTGTGGCAGTCTATGCATGTCATATCACACTAGGTCGGTCACAGCGTTTTTGGCAAGCCATGTACGCCGGCTGTGCCAACACGGGCGTCAACACCGATGGGTAGGAGCTCTCCAGGGTCGATACCAGCATCAACATGTCAGGAACTGACCCCACATCATTAATTAATGAATTAATAAGAAACATATCTCCGTTAATTGGGAGTATATGTAGCACATATCCCAGAGATCGAAGGGGCATATGGCTTTTAGTACATTCTGGGCTACTTCAGCCTCAGTGCATGGGTGGCCGGAATGTAAACGACACTTGCTCCAGGTGCACCAAGGGCACCGGCACCACCATGATGTCTCAGAGCTCAATTAAGGCCTGTCATGGGGTGGAAGATCATCATGGCATCATGGTTGTACAAGCGCTAGGGCATGGCTGCTCAACAGAAAGTGACTCTCTGCATAGGCACTGAGAGCGTGGCTTAATGCTTAATGCAACATCCATGGGGGTCCCATATTATAGGCATGGCTTGGCGAAATTCTGAAGGCGTCATCCATGGGGGCCATATTATGGGCGCCGACATGCGCGTAGCCGGCTTATGCTCACGTGACGCAGTCACGTGTCTATTAATTAATTAATTAATTAATTAATGCGCGTAGGCCACATGCTAGGCTAAGCCTGACTAACTTACACTAGCTGCGAGGTTGATGTGGACCATCGCATCTCCCTCGCCTGGCACGCTTTACGCCAGTACCGGGCCCTGTGGCGCAAGCCCCTGGGCAGGATCGAGAAACAGGACCTGTTCAAGGTCCTCGTCCTTCCTGTCCTCACGTATGGGGCCGAGACGTGGACCCTCACCGCCGACCTGGCCCGCAAGCTGGACGGCGCGGTCACCAACATGCTGCGTTCCATTTTCAGAGTAGGATATGCTGCTCATGTCCGCAATGAGGACCTGTACCAGGGCATGCCATGTATCACCAGCACCATTATAAGCAGCGGCGCCTGCAGCTAGTAGGGCACCTAGCTCGCACCAACCAGGTAGACACCTCACGTGGCCCCCCCGCAGGACTGCGACCAGCTCAGCCTGGCTGGCACCTTCTGACGTGGGCCGGGCCCAGTGATGTTAGACGCCGCAAGGCCCGCACCTTCAAAGAACAGCTAGTAGAGGACATGGGGGGCCTAGGCCTCTCCGTGATTTGGAAGAAGATGATGGACAAGGCCAAGTGGGCCCAGGTCATAGAGGACAACGAGCCCCCCCCTGTGGGGAAGCGCCCGCGTGTACAAGCCCGTGGGAGGCACGCCAGTGCTGTATAGATAGATGTTGTAGTTAGTAATGCTGTTAGATAGATGTCGTAGGTAGCTGATCAATGTAGATAGCTTAGACCGGTAGGACTGTTTGCACCCACCCATCCATCCATCGGGGTTAATGCTCCGTGACTCCCCAACGGGAGCACGAGTCTAATTAATTAATTAATTAATTAATTAATTAATCTACACTACTGTTATATATTCCTTAGACTGAGTTTGCTGGGGTGGCAGGAGGTGCCTGCCAGGCCGGGCTTGTGGTCAACGTGGATGACCGCCCCCCTCCAGTATACCGGTTTCCCCCCTGCGCTCTGCATGCCGGAGCTGAAGGTAGGTCGGCCATAGCTCGCGTCGCCGTTGCCCCACAGCATCAGGCAGTGCCCTTCTCTGGGCTATGTGCATGCCCCTTCTCTGGGCTATGTGCTACATATACTCCCAACGGAGTTATGTTACAATTCAATTCAATTCAATTCAATCAGGCAGTGGTGGGTCAGCGCCGGCAGCTACGGCCAGTCAAGCAACTCACCCGCCCAGCAGTCTTCTCGGCACTAGTGAGGACACCGCTTTGTTAGGTACTAATGGAGCGCCTTCCCTTTCTTCAGCAGGGGACGGTGGTGCTCTTACCCAAGTGCTGCGCCTGCTGCAAGAGCAAGCGGCAGAGATGGCAGCACTCCGAGCTCAGCAAGCGACGTAGTTATCGCAACAGGCGACGCTTGTTGAAGAAACTGTGCGACTTGCTTTGAAGCGCGCGAAATTTGCGGCTGAAGCGAGGCGTGCTACGGAGCGCGCTGCTCAAGCAACGGCGTCAGGCGGAAGCAACCACGGAAGCTGCACGCGCCTGCCAAGCTGCGGCCCAACGCGATGCCGAGGCCACGCAGGCTGCCGACGAGAAGGCCGCTGCTGAGGAAGCGCGGCGACATGAGCTGGTGCTGCGCGACCAACGCGGTCACTTCGACGAAGAGCGCAGCGGGACATGTCCGCTACGCAACGTTGAACCAGGACCAGCCACGCGCCGGACCAAGCGGTCAACGGCAGGGCGACGGGGAAATGGCGCATGGTAAGTAAGTAAGTAAGTAAGTAAGTAAGTAAGTAAGTAAGTAAGTAAGTAAGTAAGTAAGTAAGTAAGTAAGTAAGTAAGTAAGTAAGTAAGTAAGTAAGTAAGTAAGTAAGTAAGTAAGTAAGTAAGTAAGTAAATAAGTAAGTAAGTAAGTACTTGCGTGTCATGCGCATAGGCATGCCAGGGAGTTCTATGCTAATCTCATTAGAAAAAAATTTCAGTAAAGTTAAGCACACAAACAAGGACTGTCTGCATCATGCCGGCTCAACCCTAGCTGCACCATATGGGAATGTTATCCTCATCCGAGCTTTCTTCTCATACGACCGATCACCACCATCCATCGATCCTGAACCTTGTTGCATGACTACTACTAATCTTCCATGTGCTATCAGATATAATCCGCAGGGAGTTGCTGCGTACCTACATGCGCACAAACCATCATCCTATTGCGATGAAATAATGACGTATGCATGCTCCACTGGCACGTGCACACAAGCACACCTGGAATTCTAGCCCTAACAATATACACCCTTTATTTCTGCTAACATGTAAATCCCATCAGCTTTGTAGTTAAAGGGGTTGAGTGTCTGGCCTAAATCAGCCAACACATCTGGATGCCCAAAGTTGTCCTTGCAATGACCTCATCTCTTGTTGCGACCTCGCAACCAAAATTCGTGGCCACATTAATGTACTAATCGAGAAAAACAGCCGGCTCATTTGCGCGCCCTCGCCCACATGTCCGCGTCCGGAAGCACCGAACGTTCATCCCTCGGCAGTACCACCCCCGTCTGCCGCTTCCCCCGCAATGTCGCCATGTCGACTCTCACAGGCGCCTGGCTCCCGTTCAATATCGCGCACGCTGCGTTCGCGCGCTGAAAGACTGCGTCGCACGCGCGCATGGGGCAGAAGCGGGCGTGCGCGAGCCTCCTCGGGCCCCCCGGGGAGCCCCCCAGTCCCACCCACCCCCATGAGAGACCCAACTTGTGGCACTCCCAGGGATCTCTGCATTGGAGACCAGGGATGCGGTGGCTGTCAGACCCGGTGGGAACGGGGATGGGGAAGGACTTCTGCCGGCCACCACCCTCCGGCTCTCCACCGGCGTGCACGACCCCGAGCTGCCACCTGTCACGGAGGCGGCTGTCCCGTCCCGCCCCGTCTCGATACCCCCAGGGGCGGACGCGGGCCGCTGGGCGAGGCACGCGGCGCACGCTGATGCCTGCGGATGCAAGAAGAAGGGCCCCAGCTGGTCCTTGAGGTGGGCAACATCGCGGGTGAGCTGCGAGGCACCGTTGGGGGTGACGGAGCGGGGGGGGAAGGTCCCTCCTGCGGACACGTGGCCAAGTAGGGAGTGGATGCTGGCGCTCGTTACGGCGGGCAGAAGCGTGGCCCAGGTTTGAAGGCTGAGCCTCAGGAGGACTTTACCGAGGGGGAGCACAAGAGAGGAGATCACGGAGAGGGTGCCCTTGCTGGCGGGGGTGGAGGGGGGGGCGGAGGAGCCCCAGGGGGAGGGTGCGGTGGCCCAGAGGCTGCGGGCGGCGGCGGATATCTCCGAGACGAGCGTGTCGGTCAGCAGCGCGATGCACATGTGGAGGTCCGACTCCACCTGAATTGGGGGACATTGGTGGGTGGTGTGGTGGGTGAAGTGGTGGTTGGGATTGTGAGCAGACTGTGGGAAAAGAAAATGGGCGATGCCGTGGGCTTTATGGGTGGTATTGTGAATGGTGTTGTGGGTTTTGTTGTGGGTGGCATGTCAGCATATTGTCGAGGCAAGCAGCAAATAGTTAAGTAAACACAAGTAAATGTAAGCATGTATCGATGAGAGAACCAGCTCATCTTTAGCTCATCTTTGCAGGAAAAGGCATCATGGGTGGAATTTCGGCAGGGTCCAACATTCTGCGCGAGGCTTCAGGCTGTGGTATGCGCACTGTTGTCCTTGCCCTCGTAAGCAGAATGGTGGGTGGTATAATGGACAGCTTGAAGGGACGGAGATAGCATAAAAAGGGGGCTGATTATGATCGTCATCGGCACAGGGAACCACACAGGAAATCAGGCACAAAAGGGAATGTGTAGGGAGTCTGTCTTAAGACCCTGCCATAATGCCGAGTGCGGACTTGGGATGAGGAACATTGCTGCCAATGCACAAGTGAGATGATGGTCTTCAGGGGAGGGCTTTGGAACAGGAACAGCGGGGACAAGCTTTGCAGCAGGACCAGTAATCGCTGCTGTTGTACACATACGGCCTCACCCTGATAGATATCCCAAGCGCGACAAGTAACACAGCCACTCACCTTGGCAGGCTTCACCGGATCTAGATACCCCCCCGAGAATCGCACATTCATCCAATCACAGACACATTGTAATCTAAGCTAATCATGCTGCAGCCGCCCACCTTGGGTGAATTCTCGACGTCGTGCTCCGAGCGAACAAACATAATCCATACAGATAGACAACAACTCATGTCCATAGCTACCCATGCTGCGGCCACCCACCTTGGTCAAGTTCTCCAGGTCCTGCTCCAGCTGGAGATACGCAAACAGGCCGTCCCAGCCAGGGCACAAGACGCCCCCGCTGGCCCCCCTCTCCCCACAGTGCCCTCTCCCTCCCCCTTGCCCCTGCCCTTGCCCTTCTCCTCGGTCCTGTGCGGGTGTCCCCAACTGGCTGCCCCCCTGCAAGCCCCCCACCCCAACCCCCCCACCCCTAGGCGAGTCATCCAGCTGCGATGACGTGCTGGGGTGCTGGGAATGACCCCCCTGGCCAGGTGGCGCCCACCCTGCCTCTCCCACGTGCAGGGAGGAAGGCAAAGCGGACACGTCTCTCGAAACTACCCCCCCAAACCGGGCCCCCGAAACTGGGCCCCTGGAACCCCCCCCTGCTGGTTGTTGGAGTGGACGTATGTTTGGTTGTAAGAGCGGTCGCGAGGGGTCGGGCTGCCTCGTTGTCGGACCAGGCATGACGCGGCGGCCTCGTGGAGTGCCAGCAGGGACGCTTCCACGCTGACCAGGTCGGACAGGAGCACCGTGAGTTGCTGCATCGTGCGGCCCGTGGGGTACATGGACACCTGGCGGTGGCCCCAGTTGGTGACCTGCATTGGAAGTAATAAGTCGTAAAGTGAGATGGGCCAATGAGGTTACGTGGAGTGCATATGGCACAAACTACGCAGGTGATGTGAGTGGCCCCAGCTACTGGGCTGTGCCAGGACGATGAGGTAACACGAAGTGAAGAATGGGTCGGCAAGGAGGTAACATTAGGGCAAGTGCAGGCAACTGGCTGGCCATGAGGCAAAGTAAGGTGAAACTGCCATGACAGGAAAATAACGCAACTGGCTTTCTATGGCAAGGGGTGCAAATTAGACTACATGGGGAGTCAGGGGAGCAGGGAAAGGAACAACAGGGTACTGGGGAGAGTATTTAAGCAGGATTCCGGGACAAGGAGAGAATGGACTGGGCAAGGGACATGTCAGAGATGGTGCATGCATCACAAACACATGCTGCCGCTTGGGTCTAAGGAAATGGAATGAGAGTGAAACCGATGGCAAGCAGACCCCAGGAAACTTTTCAAATAGGCAAAGCCAGAGATCCCCATGAGATCGAATAGACAGGCAGATCGAGAGATTCCGGAGAGCAGGATTAGTTTCCATTGCGGGTTCACTAAGGGCTCGCGGGCCTCGGGCGGGAATGTTCAGGATCTCAACTGAAAACACTAACAAAAGTTGTTGATCAACGGCTTTTGGTATCAAATTGTTTTCAGGCCCAAATCAAGTTGGTTGGGCCGGAAAATTTGCGCGTGCCGGCCACCTGGGCATCTATGCATGAACCACCAGCAAAGGCAAACGTGCAAGCGAGCGCGGGCGATGGTGGCCTTGACTGGATCTGCATAGCGCCTGAGGATCATTTCCGATCCCGTGCGAGTGTGACACGTGCCGAATGGCGGTACTATATTCACTACACGCGCACCTGGAAAGACACATAGGTCCAGCGTGCTTGAAAGGCAGAAGGCTGCTAGCTTGGAGACAGTTTTGCTGTTCGAGGCTATCATCCAGGACACAACCTCTTCAGACGAGGACGAAAGTATTCTCATGGTCATGGCTTTTTACTTTCTTGCGAACGTGCCGCGGCCTCAGGCTAGGGAACACATTAAGTGCCAACGCGCTAACAGGGATAGGTGGTGGGTTAGGTCCGAATGCGCAGAGTTTCATCCATCAGAGGACCCGCGTCAAACCGTGCGCCCTGGTGGAAACCATGGAGAGTCTGGATGTGCCTCTCCAGTGGAGGACGAGCGGTAACGGTTTGGTCTTTACTCGCAAAGAGGCCTCTATCATCGTCTTAATGACTATGGCACACAGTTGTTACTTTGAGGCCCTTAGGAAGGAGTGCGCCACCCAACCAACAGCTTGTAGCCAGGTATTTAACGACTACCTCGGCTGGATCGACTGCAAGTGGGCAAACAAGGCATTTGATTGGGCCAAGTTGGAGAGCCTGCATGCGGGGGCGGAGCCTCCATGCCCAGCTGGCCGCAGCCCTTTATGCCACGCAGCGTCACGTCGGTCGCGCGGCACAACGAACCCTCAGGGAACAAACGTCAATCAAACAGGCCATTGATGCGGATAGAAACAGGCACGATGAAACTCACCGCCGCCCCCATCCGGTTCGCCAGGGATACTGCCAGAAGCACGACCTCGGCACAGGGACCCTGGGTGTCGCCCTCACACTCCGCCGCACCAAAGGCCTCGCCATTCCACCCCTCCGCACCCCCGGCGGGTCGCATCGCTGACAGTGATAATGAGTCGCCAGGTGGCGACACCGCAGCCTCCCTTGCCACCGCCCGCCGCAACAACTCCAGCGCGCTGACCGCCTCTGTGGCCGAGGGGGACCGGAAGGGGGTGGGTGGGGGCGGGGGCGGGGGCGGGGCTAGCCCAGCCAATGCTATCTGTGCGCCATTACCACCACTAGCACCATTACCACCAGCACCACCAGCACCGCCACCCTGCAGAGCGCCGTCGCCGTTGGCCTCCCCGGCAGACGCTGATGGTGTTGGTGATGGCGGCGGCGGCAAGATAAACCGCTCCTTCCGCATCAACGTGAGCATGCGTGCCTGGTGAGCTGCCCACGCCTGCTCCATGCGCGACAGCTGTCCCCCGCTGCCGATGCTCTGGCATCCGCACCCCCCTGCGCCGTGGACTGGAGGACCCCCCATGCCGCCGCAGGATGGCGGACCCACCTTCCCTACCTGGGGTGCAGGAGCTGTGGCTTCCCCGAGTGATGCCCTGCCGCCCATGGCAATGCCATCTGCATTCGTGGCTGCTGCTGCTGCTGCTGCTGCTGCTGCTGCTGCTGCTGCTGCTGCTGCTGCTGTTGTTGCTGCCACATGCCCCTTTCCTGCCGTGCCCATGCCCCCACCATCGTACTTACCATCGTCCTGTGGGCGACGGGCATCCATGCCGGGGGCATCAAACCCATGACAGGACGTGGACGGCGGTGAGGGGAATGCCGACGACAACGCATGGGCCGTGCGCGCCGCATGCACGTGCCGCAACAGGACCATGTGCACGTACAGCATGAGGCTCTCCCACCAGGCGCCACATGGCGGCGCGCCGGCAGGTCCCGCCGACGCCGGGCGTCGAGCCCCGCCGCTACCGCTCAAGTCCAATGATGACGCCGCAGTGCCACGTAGCGCGCCGCCATTGGTCCCAACATTCGTGTCCGACGCCGATGGAACCAGCGCCATGGTTGCCGTCGCTGTCGTTGTCGTCGTCGTTGTTGTTGCTGTTGTTGTCGGTGATGGAGATCTGGCCACGGTGGGCTGCTGCGAGAGCATGGATTTGCCCAAGGGGGCCGGTCGGGGTGGCCTTGTCCTCCCCTCGGTGACATCATCGCTGTCACTACCTCCGCTGCTGCCATACGCGAGCCTTGTCATCGCGCCATCATTCCCCAAGTTACTCCCCGCTATCCCCATCGGGGAAGCCAAGCCCACGGACGCCGGCCCCGACGACCCTCCCAAGTAATCACTCACGTCCGCCACGTAATGCCCCAACGCCACGCCCCCGCTGTTCACCGAATGAGACGCCCCATTGCTGCCCACCGAGTTGAGGCCTGCATGGGTCGACGACCCCTGACCCCCACTCCGTGACGAATGCGACGAGTGCGGCCCTTCGGACTCATACACCCCTGCCCCTCCTCGTCCCCCCGACGCCCCTGCCAGGGCCCGGTGGAACTCGTCCCGGGAACCGAACGCGTGCGCACGCGCGCCGTCCATCCACCCCACATCGCGGCAGTAAGGCAGCACCGCAGCCATCATGCTCAGCTCCCTCAAACAGAGCTGTTCGATACCCGGCCGATTCATGGGATTGTTCTCATGGCCCGCCCGGGGCCAATCATCGTCGGGCCTACCACCATCATCCCGCCCAATTAAATGACCCCCAGCTCCCTTGGCTCCCGCAACACTGCCCGCCCCGTGACCACCGCCCTCTTCCCTCTCCACGTCCCCCAGTCTCCGCCCCCCCTTTACGGCCATCCCGTTCACCGCCACGAAATCATGTGACACACCGCCACCATCGACTCCCAATAACGCCACAGCGCCTCTGTTGGCTGACTGCCCATCCCCGTTAAACCCCCCAGCCCCAGCCCCCCCTCGCAACACCTCGGCGATTCGCCGCGCCCTCGCCCTCGCATAGCGCTCGAGCAGCGGTACCACGTTGGGGACCCAGTCACTCTCGGGGTTACCCCCCTGTGCTCCCCCCACCTGCCCTTCCTCATCTCCCCCCCGACCGGCCCCCACAGGACGCGCCCCCGCCACCCTTTGCCCCGCCCCCCCCCCCGCCGAATTCGGATGCCCTGCGTCATCTGGCGACCTTTGCCGCTGCCACGCGCCACAGGTGTCCGGTTCGGGCCAGAACCAACGCGAGGGTCCCAGGGACTTGGACCGCGCGACGGGCTTGTAGCCCCCCCCCCCCACGGCGCCCATGATCCCATCGTGAGAGGACCCATCCCCGCTCGCCGTGTCACTGTCAGTGGTGGTGGCTGTCCAGATGGTCCTGTTGGAGGTGAGGCAGCGGGGGTGGAAGGGGCACCAGCCGCCCGTATCAACGCAACCACATAGTTTCCAGAGGTACCCTCGCACCGGTGCGGGCGGGGGCCCCCCCCGGCGGGGAATAGCAGCGTTTAAGCCCGTCGCGGCCAAAAGCACGTCACCACGGCTGCCACCGATCATGCTCCCCTCGTTGCCGGTGGGCTCAGTGGAGTTACTGCTGGTGGACATGACGGGGGTAGGGCTCGCGGGCTCCCCACCGTGCATCCCCGCCGCGCATACCGCGTCGAGGGAAATGCCACGGAATTTCGCGACCGCAAGAAGTAGCGTGACGAGGCGGGCTGCTGCCGAGGATGGGTGCAAAGAGAACGCGTGCGATGACGACGACGAGGAGGATGAAAAAGAAGAAGAAGAAGAAGAAGAAGAAGAAGAAGAAGAAGAAGAAGAAGAAGAAGAAGAAGAAGAAGAAGAAGAAGAAGAAGAAGAAGAAGAAGAAGAAGAAGAAGAAGAAGAAGAAGAAGAAGAAGAAGAAGAAGAAGAAGAAGAAGAAGAAGAAGAAGAAGAAGAAGAAGAAGAAGAAGACGAAGACGAAGACGAAGAGGAAGAAGAAGAAGAGGAAGAAGACGAAGTAGAGGATGAGGTAGCGGCCGGGCGAGGGGGTGACGAGGAGGGGGGCTGCTGTGCTGATTGGTCCGCTGCGGAACGAGCAGTGGCAGGGAGGGCCGTGCCAGCGGTGGAAGATGAAGATATAGGGAGGTCGGCAGTAGCAGAAAAGGCTGGCATCGCCGAGGAGGAACTAGGATGATCATCGCAAGAGAAAGAGGAAGGTGGGGGATGCTCGCTAATGCCACCATACGCGTCGGCGTTGTCCGCGTGGATGCCGATCAGGCGTTCGACTGCGACCACCGCAGACATGAGCGCGCGGGCCATCGCAGACCGTGCCGCCGCCACCTGTTCCTCCTGGAAGTTCCAGGAGGTACCCACGCCGCCCTCGACGGGGGCCCCCGTGCCCCCGGGGCCGGAAGGGTCGTTTCCCCCTCCCGCATTACTGCTGGCCGAGTGTGCGGGGAAGGAGGCTGACTTGCGGTGATGAGGGTGGGCCTGGGGGCAAGTGAAGGCGGCGAGGAAGTGGGCGGTGGGGTAGGCCATGTGGGGAATGGCTTGCACCGCCAGCCTGCCGGGTGGCGCGGGGGGGAGGGAAGGGGGGGGGATTGGGAGAGGATAGCACACAAGGGGGCATAGGAATATTGTAAGCTGTGGGGCTGTACACTGTAACAAAACATAATACACATCGAATAGCTACACAGTAGCGAAATCTTGACTTGTTTTTAGAGGTTGATACTGACTTTGATCGGGCTTGGCACTTTTCCTGTGCCACCTCCCATTCAAATCATGGGGATGTCACTAACAGCCGAGGACCGGGTAACAGGAGGATGGGGAGGAGTTGCAAAAGGAGTGGGAGTCATCTCTTGGTTGCGCAAGTGACTGCCGAAATGAAGAGGGCTCTACGTAGCTGGCACAACAGAAAGGCACCTAGCAACCAGCTACTGCCGGCACACCGAGGGAAGCCTGCGCACCCATCACAGCTAGCCTTATTAAGGGCACACACAGTCATCACTAGCAGCAAATCGAGAGTAGGCCCACGATACGAATCCATGCAAGCACACAAACAAGAGAGTCCACACGGCCATGGCTGCTAGCACACCAAGATGACGCCGCCATGACACCAGTGCTTCTGCTAAGGGTTTTTGTCATTCGTCAACTTGTTCACTATTTGCCTCGGCACTTCGTCAAATGGTTGACTATTTGCCTCGGCAATTCGTCAAACTGGTTGACTATTTGCCTTGGCGCTTCGTCAAACCTGGGGGAGGGGAGGGGGAAGCTTTATTTCTTTATAATTAACTTAAGGTCGCTCACACACACATGTAATGCATCTGGATAAAACACAATATCACTTGGTGGTTGTTGACAACTGCATAAACTACAGAATAATGACTAGTATCCTTCACAGCTAGGCAAGAGTCAAGTGTGCACAGCACGAGGCCATTAAACAACCATCACATCCTCCTCGCTGCTATCAACAGGCGCTACTGTCACAGTTTTGTCCGAGCTTGGCCCTGCACCCTGCGAGCTGCGCGCGCCTGTCCACTTGTTGCCTGTGCCACCGCCCATCCGGCGGGGGCCAGCTGCGTTAAGCCACATCTGGTATGCCCGCCGAAAGCCATCACCGTAGGCTTTCTCTTGCCCTTCTTCTTCCCTGGCTCATTCCCTGGCTCAGAGCTGCCGCCATCATCAGCCTTGCTCCTTTCTGTCTCAGCCCCCTCCTTGCCATATTCCTCCTCGCTAGATTCCTCCTCGACAGAATTTGAGGCGCTGTCAGATGATGCTGACTGGCCGCCATCTTCCTCTTCCTGCGCATTAGACCCATCCTCTTCCTCACGCTCTACTCTCTTGCGTTTGT
>RPFO01000253.1:4658331-4733331 GCA_009746045.1 Mesostigma viride
TACTGGTACAGCCTTGAGTACAGTAATAATTCCAGTACCCTGCCAGTACAGTAATAATTCACCGGGAAGTTCTTAGCCGCCAGCATTATTTTCGCGCTTACGATCAACTGCCCCCTTCCGGGCGATAATTGACGCTATTTGGCGAGAACCCGGTCCACGGTAGCAGAAAGGTACCTTTTGGCGAATTAATTATTTTTTTGCCCAAAATGTATCGGATTCCGACCGATTTCGACCCCAATCTTCCATTTTGGACCAAGGTTCGGCTTTTTCATGGCAGATCCTGACTCCCCTCACCGAGATCTATCGATTGCGCTACTTAAACTTGAGATCAGACCACCCTACCTCGTACTTGCCATACTCGACTTTGGCTTACTTGGCGTAAGAGAATGACGTCAGAGCCATTTTTGCCAGTCTCGTAACAAGTCTATCACCTGGTCGGAAAAGGACTTTCAACTACCCGAGGGCAGATTTGGAGTTCCCTTGGAGAGATCTGTCGATTGCGCTAGTCAAATTTAATTTTGGGGTCGATCTCCGAGGCCCAGTTTCCTTGCGTGGACCGGGTTCTCGCCAATAGCGTCAATTATGTCGATATATATTTTTGTTTTTCATATAGTTGGATATGTGCGATGCAAATTTGCTAGCAAAAGGCTGCATCTGGACCCGCAGCTGTGGACAAAACGCATACACATATATACATGTCGAAGCAACGGCGGGGCATGTCGGAATTCTTCTCCGGATTTTTCTCGTTGCAAATAGAATCCGTTGAATAAATGATTGGGGCGGAGGCGAGTCGGGAGTGGAGTTGAGTGCTGCCTGGATATTGGACTAGCACGATCCCGGACTTTGTGTTGCGTCTACTGTCGGTCTTGGACAATTAGTCCTTGGCTTCTCTCCCACTGCTGGAGCACTACTAAATTCTGCCTTGCGCTTACCATCCGCGTCTCAATGAATTATACCCATGTTTGAGGCTTAGGCGAATTTCCTGCGCGTATCGTAGCGGTGCCTGTGCAGTTGTTCGTAACGTAATCTAATTACGTGCCTCGCCGAATTAAGCCTTGTGCAGCGTTTAGTAGCTGGAATGTGCACGGTGAGTGATTGGTAGAGATACGGCTCCTGTAGCGCTGCGCAGAGCGCATGCGGCGCCAATGCCCATCAATAAAATTAATCGAATCAATTAATGCGCATGGCCCAGTCCATCTCGGAAAAGCTCTGCGTCCCAGAGGATGCTATCGTCCACCGGTAAGCATCGAGCAAACTGAGAGTCTAACCCCGAATTTTGTGTTATACCGCTTCGGACAATGCTGCAAGTTTTTATTTTCTCATGTGGGCAATAACACAGATGCTTGGCCTTTGCAAGCCACGTGGCACACTATGCTCCCTCGACAGGATGAAAGGGCAGAAAGAGGCGTACCTGCTCACGTCCATCTCCAACACGGCCAAGCTGCTGGAACAGCTGCTGAGTCACTATGAGGCGTTAGCACCCCGTTCCAAGGTCGGTAACACTGTTTATAACGCCTGATATCTATCTATCGAATATAAAATTTGACTGTTTATGAGGCGGTAGCACCCCGCGGCTGCAAGGTTGGTCGCTAGGGCGCAACTGCCTGTGCCCTCCCCTTGAGTCTACACACACAGATTCACACTCACCCGCTCACTCACTCGCTCGCTGGCACGCGCCCCCCCCCCCCCCCCCCCCCCCCCCCCCCCCCCCCCCCATGCAACACACAATGCATATCAGTTTCTTTTCAGGAATGGAGGCGCGATGCAGGGCGCAGATAACCTAAGAGCTTCTCAAGAAGCATGTTTTGTATAGCTTGCCTTTCGTGCTGCCCAGGCATTGCTATCAACATCAATGTACCCTTCCATATCGTGGCCGCTCTTATGCTTGCGTTTGCCATGCTGTCTTCGTCCGTTGGGTCACTGGACTGTAACGTTGAGTCACTATATCAGGCGCTCCAGCGCACGTGGGAGTCGCTTTGGCTGGCCAAAGACCTGATGATGCATGCAGCGCTGCCACTTGTCGGTGCGTCCCTCTGATACTGCCTTACCCACAAAATGTTTTGGAGGGCTGCCATGATGGTTATGGGATTGCCGTGCAATGTTAGGATGGACAGGATGGTTGTAGGGCAGCGCCATGATGGTTATATTGGGTCGTCATGATGGTTATAGGTTGCCGTGATGGCTGTAGGGTTGCCGTGGTTTCCAAGGGTATGAAGCGCTAAGCGGCTTGCTTCTCTGCAGCATAGCTACCTTATTATTCTACATCTCATACTAGCTGATCCTCTGGGCTGGGGTGCACACGCGCTATTTCGGGATTGCATTCACGCTGGGCACTGAAACCGCAGGCACTGTTCCATGGACCTGAATGCCATTGTGTGTGCTGTGTGTGTATATGTGTGTATGTGTGTGGTGGGTGGGTGGGTGGGTGTGCGTGGGGGGGGGGGGGGGCGCTGAATGTGTATGTTTTCTTTGGCCTGACGCTGGCACAGGTCAGGCGATGTCAGACAACAACAACGCGCGTGCCTTGCTCATGGAGCGCATTGATGAAGCGCTGGTGTCCCTGCAGGTGCGTCGCCTTTGGCCATGCAGGAATGCTTAGAGCATGAGCAGTGCCAGTAGCCAGCATTGCTTGCCGACAAGTGACTCCGTGTGAGGGGATTCGGCGACATAAACGGGATTTGTGTAGACGTACCATGATCTTCACGTAGTTGACGTTGAAATGACGTTCTTGAAGACATGGTGTTACACTATCTACAACGTGTTTCTTGAGACCGCGTGTACGAGTTACATGCACACTGTGTCATCCGTATGCACGAGTTATATGCACGCCTGAGGTCTCATCAGCGTAAAGTCATGATGTGTTATTCAAGATTTTTGCAGAGGCTTTGGCAGGTAAGTTCTAAGGATGCCACAGAATTATACGGAGTCCCATTCGTTGGTGACACAGGCATACAACTCGTTGTTTAGTCCAATCAGAAGTCGCGTCAGGCAGCAGTGTCAGAAAGTTTTTTCCGCGTGCAAGGCCAGTTGTGAATCTGAAGTAGAACGGACAGGAAATGGGATATTTTTGTCCGAGCTAAATCCGATTAGCTTTGGTCTTGGGTCTGAAATGGTCCGCCGTCCGCGCCCGTCGCTGACCGCCGCGGTCACAAGCGGTCACGAAACCCTTACGTTTTGTTTTGTGCGGGTTTGCTCGTCTCCTGCCAAAGCTAAAGCTTCTGCGAAAACTTTCTATTACGTCGATGCAGATGGGGTAGCACAGTCAGCTCATGGGTGCATTTGGATGTTTTGCCTTCGGTTTCTTGGGCGTACCCAGAGTATGGGAGAGCGGCTGGGGTCGTACTGCGAGGCAAACGAAGGCCTCGTCCAGGTAAGCGGCTCCCTGTCCATCCCACGGTTTCGGGCCTGCTATCTTTGATGTTGTATCTGATGTACTTTATTACGCGATGGGTTATCGTCCCTCCCATGCAAAGGGCATGGTTTTGGGGAAGCCTCATGCTGAGGGAAAGGCACTTCTCTTATACATGGCTCTTAAGTGGCAAGAATGACCCACCCACAATTATATAGCTGTCTGTGACCCACCCACCATTTTATTGCTGTCTATGACCCACCCACCATCAAACTGCTATTATATGACCCACCCACCATTACATAGCTAAAGTGTTGCACGTCGACCCCATCTCAACCCAGCTTGTTGGCTTCCGGACATGCAGGTGGCAAATACGAGCCGCCCACTGCTGCATCACTACACCGTCCATGTCACATGCGTGTCCATGTCCATGTGGCGCGTCGCTCGGTAACCACGTGCGAGCCCAGGTGGTTGATTTCTTAGCTGTTGACTGCAATACTGATGGCAATGTAAGGGGTTAAGCGACTCTATTGTTGTTAGCTAACATATAATGCCTTGACCGCGTAAGTGCCTCGCAGGAGCTCGTGTGATGCCATACTTGCACTTGTGCTAAGTCGCTCTGTGCCCGCTCCTGATCATGCGTTGTTCACTTGCAGGAGCTCTAGTGGGGGGTCGTGGTGATGCCATTACTGCGATGCATTTGACTTTCCGTCGCAACCTTATGGTCTTACCATGGCACTTGCAGGAACTCCAGTTGGAGCCATCACAGCCACCGAAGCTGAAGCTGCTGGTTGCGGAGAAAGCGTTCCAGTTGAGTTCACTGTGGGATGGGGCATGCTTGCTCAAGACCCTGCTGAAACGTCTCGGGAGTCTTGCCTAGTTCCTGTCCATAACGCCACGGATAACTCTCTTGGGCGAATTTGGTCCATGGACACCAGCACCCACATTCGTTTTTCAGCGCCATGGGTGCGCCAATCTGCATGTGCATACGAAGGTATGGAATAGGTCAAGGTCGGGATGTTGGGAGATCATTGAACCCTCACCCTTGTGACCTGCTTCTATTCGAATGAGATAGCCTGCTTTCTAGTTATATTTTGTTGCCTGGCATCTGGCAATCCGAAGCCATGCCTGAACAACTGGGGTCAATTTCCACGGTTCTGGCCCAGCTTCCTCCCTCTCCACACAGGTCATTGGCCTTATGCCCCCCTGTACGCCCTCTGCCTAAAACATATGACCTGGTATGGAACCATGTCTGCGCGGTTTAACACCAGTCACGGCAATGATGCAGGATAGTCAGTTGGTAGCCCGTTGGGAAAGGATAAAATCTCCAGCCTTGTCAGGAAAGGTCAAGACACCACTGACTGAACCCTAAACCCTAAACCCTTAACCCCTAACCCTTAATTAACCTTAAACCCTAAGCCCTAACTGGCCAAGTCAAGCATGCTTTAGAGGGGATTTGACACCTACCATGTCTAGAGGTTGATGCTAGCTGGCTGTGCCAAGAGCCACCGTCTTATGCAAGCTCCCCCTCCCTTGGATCCTCACATAGACCTCTTATGGGCGTCAACTGAGGTTCCTCTGTCTTGATGGGGCACGTTGACAGAATGCAACAGCACCGTGGGCGCCTTGGTTGTAAACTGGTGGGGAGAGCAGTGATACACAGTGGTCTGTTTACAGCTCAAAGGATTTTACTGCTCAAAGGAAGCCCTGGTGATATCCAGTAGGGAGATCCAGACCGCCGACCGGCCAATTTTTCCACTTACAAGACAACAGCACACTTCCTGAAACAGTAATGTGTTATTAGATCAAGAAGGCAGAATTTCTGCACCTGAAAGGGCGGCCCACCGTTCGGGTCAAAAAGCGCGCATGTCGCATGCAGAGAGGCAACAAATTTATCCTACTACAACACAACAGGGGGGGTGGAATGACATGACCCTTGAACCAAGGAGTCTGTACGGTGTGCAGTGATTTGGAAGCAAACTCTTCAGAGGGTACGCCCTGGACCAGTAAGTCGAGATTGCGGAGCCTCCGCTCATTATGAATCATGCACACATGCATTCGTTACTCTGGTATACGCTAACAGTCTTACCAGCGTAGTTGTAAGTATCTTCGCTTTTTGCTACTCTGGTGGTGTGCGCTAATAATCTTACATCTGGTATGCACGTCATACGTTTTGCATGCAATCATGCGTGCGTGCGGTTGCACAGGGCTGGGCTGGAGAGAGAACTCATCTCACGAATCAACGCGCTCCTGGCTGGCCAAAGCCTCCAAGATCTTAGGTGCATTTGCCTGTTTGGCGCTTATCTGAAAATAGATGGCAGTTGTGATTCCCATTGATTTTTGCATGGATGCTTCTTTGAGCCCGTGTGAGCGGAGTCCATCCCAGCTGAAAGGGTTAATTAGCTTTTAGTTCACTGTGGTTAGTGCGCTGGTCAGCTGGTAAGCTTGTCAGAAGAATGCCCGAAGGGACTGATGTCTCCAGCGGTGCTTTGGGGTGTGGTTTTGTGCACACATGTTTTTCATGCAAAGAGTGCTTGAAGAGTAGAATGAAGCAGCCGATCGGATCCTTCTTTGAAGTGTCTACTCTCCATATTTGCCCCTCTCTGTCCCCAGCAAGGTTTCCTTTGGCATGCACTAGTGTGTTGTAGTCTTTGAGGGTCCCATCGTGTGTTGGCTGAACAACTGAACGAGCCAATGGCTGCGTTGCTGCTTGCCTCTTGTTGCATGTGTGCGTGTCTCTGTGTCCGTGTGTGCCTTCTTGCCTGTGTGGTGTCGCATGCGCCTGTGATGCATGCGCCTGGTCATGCTCATTCTTCCGCCACTCTCCGGACGCACATCTGTCTCTGGCGGGGGCGTCCATCCCTCAGCTCTTTGAGGGACTTCTCTGCAGAACTTGAGATGAAACTATTGAACGTTCTGTAGCGGGAAACAAGGCGGCAGCTTTGGTTGCCAAGCATTTAGTACTTTGCTCCTGCAAGTGCTGCTCACTTTAGGGGTGCGGCAACAATCACTGCAGTGATTGCCGCTGGGTCTAAGGCTTATGAATGTTTTACAATGAGGATGACCTGCATGATCACATGCAGCAGGGTCCTGTGTGGCATCTTTGGCTGGCCTTGTAGCTCAATATTTTGGGTTTGTGCCTGAAGCTGGGTCCAGGAGCTCCCATGCTGAAGGGCGGAGTGTGGCCCCATCCAAGCACCATGTGGGACGGTAGTCCCTTTCTGTTTAGTATCAAGGGGGTGCGGGGCATTGTTCTGAAGTTCTTAAGTACTGTTATCCAGTTACTGGGGACCTTAACCCTCGATCCCCGGACCTCTTGAATGCGACAGCTTCGCCTCTGGCCCTGTGAAGTGAGACACAGCACTTGCTGGCCCTTGACACTCATTCGAATTTTTTGGGGGATGGCATTGGTGTAGTTTCTCTTCGTGTCATTATTGTGCATGAGGGTGCATGGATTGATGAATATTATTGACATAAGTAAGTACTTGCATGTCATGTGCATGGGCATGCCACAGGAGCAGCTAGTAGAGGACATGGAAGGCCTAGGCCTCTCCGCGATTTGGAAAAAGATCATGGACACGGCCAAGTGGGATCAGGTTCTTAATTAATTTACACGTAACTGCGCCACGTGAGCATCAGTCATAAGCTTTTTGCCTTTGCACCGTGTGCAGTTCTTGGACGTTTGGAATCATGGCATGGCTAACGTAATGACTGACTAGCTAGACCTTTTCAGTGGTTTTCCATTTGCGGGTATTTCCTCGTAAATGGTGGGAGAGCGATCGCAGCAATGGTGCTCACCACTAGACACTCCCGGCCAGTTAGGCTCGAAACATACACCCTGATCAAGCATGCTCAGCCCGTCTCACGTTGCGAGACTGAACAAGTCTCGCGTGCAGACACGTGTGTAGTACTCCTACACACAGATCTCGAGTGATTTATCTAGTACCAAATCCGAAAGGCTTGCATCACTCCCCGGACAGGAGAACTTTTGCGGATGACTGTAGGTGTAAGTTGGCGATGCCATGGTAACCGGAGACGTCCGTCCTATAGTCAGCAAAATTGGTGCGAGAGGTCCCCAGTTCGATTCCGGTCGGATTCATTTGCAGATCGCGTTTTTCCGCGTTTTCCGCGGCCCGGCACTGAACGCAAATGGTTTTCACCTTTGCGGAGTGCCTGATCAGAATACACCCTGATCAAGCATGCTGTTTCCGGCCCCACCATCTAGGTCATCTAGTAGCTCTACACGTAAGTGTTACGTCGCGTAACAATTCGTTGTAGTTACGGACGTAAATTAGGTCTTTTGCCTCTGTCGTTCCTAGGTTTACGTGTAGTTTATACTGGGACACTGTTGTCCTCATAACAGTACCGTGGTGCATTGGATGCTTTTGGGCGTCGCGCCGCGTACTTTATTAGTGGTCCTTATCCTTCGGGCCGCCACCCGTGGACTTTTCGTGATAGACTCGGCATGGACATGTGCTACACTAGACGTGACGGGCTCACCCCCGGGCAGCCTCCTGGTTTGTCTGTAATATGGAGGCAGATGGTGCGCAAGGATAGATGGCAAGTAGTGATGAAGGAGACCACCCCCAAGCCTGTGGGGGCTCCGCGTGTGACCAAGTATGGCATTCATAGCGATTCGGGCCGCGGTGCCCACACCCCTGTAACTAGGACCTAGATAGCTTATACCATCCATTCCATCCCATGTTCCCCTCCCACTGAGGACTTATGCTCACGTGACGCAGTCACGTGTCTATTAATTAATTAATTAATCCTTCGGGCAGAATGTAGTGGACCAGCGTGCATCTGTACATTTGTAGGCGAGGGCCAGGTCGGCCCGAGCATGCTGGACCGTTGGTGATCATTTATGCACGTTCTACCCCTCGTGTTGGCACTCGGCGTGTGTTAAATGAATTAACACATATAGGCTTGGGTCATGGCAGTGTAGTTGTGTTTCCTTCCTCTATTCCTGGAGTAAACGGGTTTGTGTAAATGGCTTATGGCGTATTATAGCAATACATACGTGAATGCATTGAGATCTGGATCGTCTCGTTCGTCTTTCGCTAGGGGATTAAGTAGAGGTGGCCTGACTAGTTTAGGTAGCGTTAGGCCAGGTAGAGGTAGAGGTGGTGGTAGAAGTTTAGGACGTAACAATGGTTCCGGAGGAACTTTCGTAGGTAGAGAGCGAGACGACGATCCCTTGTCACATACGCCTTTGCAACAACCCTTCCGCGTCCAGGGAAACGAAGACGACACCTACTTGACAGGTAATGGGCGGGTCGCCTTCAAGCTGGGAGAGTAGTGCTGCCCGGTTTGGGACACGCTCTGCCTAGATGCTAGACCTGCTCGTAGCGGAAAAATCCTTTTATAGATAGCTCCTTCGCTTTGTTAGATAGCTCCTTCGCTTTGTTTTCCTGCGTATGGTTGCTTCCTGTCGTAGATAGAGGATAATTGTTCGGTTCGGCAATAGTGGGACGATTAGCGTCGTAGTAGACTACACCTTTTCCTTCGTGCTGCTGTTTATTAGACGGCCGCACCCGCAGAGATACTGGGTCGCTGATTTTAGGACGAGCGCTGGACTATTGCCGCCCTCGTGCTGCTTTCGGTGCTCCAGATAACCCAGCTAAGTCGCCTACTCCTTCTACTTCTAGCGTGACGTCACAAGACCAACCAGGTGCGTTACCATGAGCCAGCGGCGTGCTTTTACTGCTCCTTCCCATTCTTCCAGCGATAATAGCTTAGCCAAATATTACGTAGTGATTACGCCTCAATGGTCCGCCATTTTCCTTTCTTGGTCAGATGCTAGGAAGATAGTTCAGAACCGTATATATAACGTAGTTAGGTATAAGAAATTTGTGACCTTTGAAGAAGCTCAGCAGTTCCTTATAGACCATAGTGAATCAGATTTAGGCCTACATGTACGTTCTATTCCTCATGGTCGTCCTCCCGTGGAATCCCTAGTCTTTGCTACCCCTCCTTCTTCTCCCCCTAGACGGGCTGCATCCTCATCTAGCTCAGATACTCCTCTCACCTTAGAGTTTGGTTCCCTATCCATTACCGTGGCTAAAAAGGATTGATTTTAATTGTTTTCTTTGCTTAAGACATTCAAGGTTTTTCCTTTTGCCTTCATTGCTAAGTTAGATTCCTATCCTTTTCTTAAGGCAACTTTCATTGTTTTTCTTTTTAATTAATTAAACATGGATCCAGTGGGTGGAGATATGTCGCCTATACCTACCAATAATACTAATAATACTAATAATACTACTACTAACAACAATACTCGTGGTAACCGACGGGACTCCTTGGAAACGGTGCACCATCTCACTCCTCAAGGTAATCTGCGTACCTCACCTCCTTCTCTTACTACTGGTGGTCGCCGTCGTCCCTCACTTACCCCACCTACCTTTGAACAACGTGTCAGATTTAGTGATGACCCTTCTTTTACCTTGAACCAGGCCCCTGCCCCTTCTGCAACCTCGGTCCAACCCTCAACTCGGTCCTCACTCCCTGACAATGCTTCTAGGCCTTCTCCTCATCCTGTGCCTTCCATCCCTGCGTATAACACGGGTCGTACCTCTGCCCCTGTTGGCCCTTCTGGTCGCCCTAGTGCAGTTCCCTTTTATCCTCCTGCTTCTTGGTCCTACCCTGACACGGCCTACGAGGCTGCCCAGGTCCCTACCCGTGTGGCTGAGTTAGAAGTTAATAGTGATTTCAGCACCATGCCTCTAGATGACAGAAATTATGATCATTTTGCCTACTCCTCCCTTCGTGAACAATATACTGTTCCCTTCTCCTATGGGCACCAGCCTGAAACGGTGGCCCCTTCCAGACCCCTATCCAAAACCTTTCCTCTTCCTTCTTTCTATCCCTCGTATGTAGCAGTGGAAGACAGTGGTCCTATGGGTAAATCTGACCCTTCCAATCCCCCTAAGCCCCCTGCTCTTCCCCTCTTTGCTAACCTTCCCAAGTTGGATGTCAAGTCTACCCCTCAACAGTTTTTCACTTTTATTATGTTGCTTACCCAGAACACAGAGTCGTGGCAAAATCATAATAGATGGCGTCTCTCTGATGCCGTATTAGTCCCTCACTATCTTACTACCTGTATTACCCTGAGCTTGCTAACCTCATTCAGTGTGAATCCTTGGCCTCTCATGCCTACCCTAACTCAGTAGCAGAATTGTTTAAGCGTTTAGAGAACCATTTAGTTCCTCCTGATGCAGATTGGCAGGATAGATTAGCCTTTGGTACTTTGCAGCAGGTACTAAATCGTTTAGGGAGTATATATGAAAGAATTTGATGCACAGATGGTACGAATTAGGATTTGTCGGGCGCAGAAGTACGTGCTCGTTTCCTACAAGGCCTCAGTAGACCCTTATTACGTGAGGTAAAGCGCCAGTTCTCTGCCTACCGTTTTACTGATCTACCCCTCAAGCATGTGCGACAGCATCTCTTACGAGTAGCAGATTTCTTCACCACCCTTCTCTTCCTACCCGTTCCCGTATTAAATTAGCCTTACCCCTGAGGAGGAGAACTCCTATGTAGAAGAATTAGACATTTGTGTTACTGACCTTTCAGCTCTGGATGTCTCTCATATCACATGCTATCATTGTAAGGAAGTAGGTCATCTTAAACGTGAGTGCCCCAAGTTCCTTTCGGGTGCTCCCCCTCATCCCGATGCTCGCCCTCCTCGTACCCCTCAGCGTGCTCCTATTCGTCCCACTCCAGGACGCATTCCCTCAGCTACCCCTAGTAGGCTGAATGCTGTGCAGACAGGACCCTCAGGGTTCCCCTATGATAATCAGGCTCCTGCACCCTCTTCGCTCCCTCGTGACCCTCCAGCAGTGGCTTTTTCGCCAGGGTCTTCTTCGGGGTTAGTTCCTATGGATTTGGGGGGGGAGGGGGAACAGTAGGCCTGTCAGCCGGGGGTAACCTGGACAGGTCCTTAGATAGTACCCCAGATAATAATTTTTGCCTGCCTGTTTTTATAACTTCTGTAGGAGCTGAATCATCCCTACCACTACGTGTCCGTCCTCTTATGTTTTTGAATGGTGGCTTAACCGTTCCCCACACTGTTGTAGACCCCTTCTTGCATGCTGATGAACTTTTGAATGTCTCTGTGTTAGTGGATAGCGGTGCGGCTAGCTCCTTTGTGAGCGAGGCCCTAGTTAGGCGTTTAGGACTAGTCCCTATCCCTCACACCAAACCTGTCACTGTCCATTATGCTGACGGTCGCACCAGTCATTCCCCGGGTACGGTGTCCCTTCCCCTGGTCATACAAGGACGTACTGTCAACCTGACGGCCACTATAGGCCCTATCACTACCGCTGATGTATTACTAGGATTAGATTGGCACCAGGATAATAAGATTACTATTAATTATGATACCATGGTCATTGGTTTCCAGATAGCTCTTACTGGGTACCGGAACGTCATTATAGAGTAGAAAATTTATCCTTGGTAGATGTTACTCCTCCTACACCTGTTGATCCTCCTGTAAGACCTATACCTGAAGTATTAATGTCCAACGATGAATTGCGATCTGAACTAAAGGAATATGGATATTTATTATGTATGTTCCTTCAGTTAGAAGTACAGGAGATACCTATCCCTAATAATAGTGTGGATATAGATGTGAACACAGTGGATACAATAGGGGTGGGATTTACTGAACACGAAATAGTAAGATATATGGCTGTGATAGATTCCTCCAAAGTTTTTGAAGAAAAGACTCCTTCTTATCCTCCTCCTCGTTCTGTTTTACACCGTGTAGTTATTAAGGACGGTGCAGTTCCTACGCACTCTCCGATGTATAGAATTATTGAATGGGCCCTACCGAGTTAAAGGAACTAAAACAGATTTTAGTGTCACTATTAGAAGCAGGATTGATAGAGCCTATAGTAACTCCCCCTACTCAGCTGGTGTCCTGTTAGTCCCTAAGCCAAATGGCAAGTTTCGTTTAGTTACTGATTACAGGGGCAGCTCACGTAGGTGGGACAGTGTCCCAACTCCGGTAGGTGGGACAAATTCAGCAAACTGGGACATGTTCAGGTGTCCCACCTAACTGAAATTATGTCCCACCTTGTCGAATTTGGAAAAGCATGGTGTCCCACCTACTGGCATTTGTGATACAGGTCTGTCTCACCTACCCGAACTTGAAGCTGTGTCCCACCTAACTGTATGTTTCTATGTGTCCCACCTTTCTGAATGTAGTGGCTACGCACATATGGGCTCTATGTGTCATACTCCTACATATGTTATACATACATGTCCCTATTACTCCTATGGGGCATGCTACCTATTCTGCACGTTTGCTCATGGCGTAGGGACACTTGATCTGTGTGCAACCGATAATACGCTGGAAATTAAATCAATCAAGTGCAAATATGGTACTTCTTGCAGATTTGTATGACAACATTGTTATTGTTATATGGTGCATGGGGGTGTAAGGTGATGGGGGTGGGGTTAGACCCCCCACCCCCACCCCACTTCACCGCACTTCACCCCACTTCACCCCACTTCACCCCACTTCACCCCACTTCACCCCACTTCCCACCCCCCCCCACCCCCACCCCCACCCCCACCCCCACCCCCACCCCACCCCCACCCCACCCCACCCCCACCCCACCCCCACCCCACCCCACCATATAACAACAACATAACAACACCACGATAAGAAATGACATCGTGGTGCAGTCGCCACCGCCATCATCAAGGAGACAACCTGCGCAGGCCAGAAATCGGGAGAATCCGGGCAATCATGTACAAGACAACAGGCTCCAGGTCAGTCAAGCGCTCGTACGTGCGAAACTTGATGACTGGGTCTGCAATCGCCATAATCCAAGTGATGCACATGTACAACCACGTCATAACTCGGAAGCTTTGGATTAGGATCATAAAAGATTGACTCAAACAATTATCGTGCTAGCAAGCTGTGGGCAAGAGAATGCATCCATGGTTGTTGTAATGGTGTAAAAAGGGTGCCAGATTTTCAAGTAAGGAATCATGAATAACCATGCCGCACCTCATGGCCATGCATATACATGGTGGCAAAAAATTTCACATCATCCACACGGCCATGTGTGTGCCTGCACGTGTATGGTTGTGAAAATTGACAGCATTTTTATTATGCACACGCCCACGTATGCATGATTGCCTATGACGTCCACGCAGGCATTAAAATTCACAAGGCCTCGCATTCGATCGTGCTTGCAAAAAACTGTCCATCAACACAATGCGCCTGGCCTGCAGCCTGCATGTAGTGCATGGTTGCACAAAACAGAACTACATGAACACAATGAATGAATGCGCAAACGTTGTGCCCACACTTGCCCCAAACTGAACAACGCGGTTATAATGCACATGGCCTCACATTTACTCATGCAAAAACCCTTTGAGCATCAGCACAATGGCCATCATGGGGAACCCAGCAACGGGATTCGTGATTGGAAGGATTCTGAATCACGCATAAATGTTCAGTCATATTTGCAAAGAACCGACATCGGGTTGACCTGAGCTGACGTCTGGTTCGCCCACAGACCACTCTTCGTCACTGGAATTCCCTTCATTATCCTCAGAACTTAATTGGGCTCAGAGCTTGAACCAGCTGCGACGTGTAGAAACTGCCCCGGCTGCTTGGTCGGTAAGAAAATGCATTTCTGGTTGCGCACCAGCTTCCAAAACTTCTCCGAATCCCCGGAATCTGAAGACCCCCCGGAATCTGTTCTTGCCAAAACGGCCTCCGCTTCATTCCCTTGCCGGTTGTGAGTCTCAGAAGCCAAGGATGCAGAAGCTGGTTGTTCTTCCTGGATCACTGTAAGACCTGAAGGCGATGCCTTGGTACTCATGTCCTCATCATTTGTAGAGGACGCTAGGTCTGGGGTGGAGATCAACTCATCATCAACATCAACGCTGGGCTGGACCATCACCGGTGTAGAGGCCCCGGAAGCTGCCTCATAAGCAGCCTCCGAATCTGCCTCTGAACCATGATGAAGCGCTTTATCCATCGTTTCAAGAAGAAAAACAAGCTATATGTACCGCTGCTCACGTAGTGTAAGTATTTATGCAGTTAACGATACTTGATAATAAAGCCACGTCGAATTATATACAATACGTATGTATGTGCGGTGTAGTGAAATATTGGTCTTGGTAGTGATATGTGACCACTTGTGTGTCAGTGTTTCGATTAGTGGCGATATGCCGCCAAATGTGGCGGTGTGGCACTTTTTTTGGTAAAATGTGGCGGTGCCACCCTATTTGACAAGGCCCCCAAGAAGCCACAAATTGGCCGTGCTGTTCTACTTTCTAGTTTCGTTTCGCCACAGAGTGGCCGTGCCTGAAGTTCACTCTAGTACAGGTTACGCCACAATTGGCAGTGTCAGCCGAACTTCCGGCCGGCGTTCCGCCACGAATCTCCCTTTAGAAAAGTGCAACAGTGCATACCGCTAGATACCGCTTAGTGCATGTTAGTAGCGCCAAGTGGCCCGCTGCATGGCCGCTGGACAGGCTGGGCACTGAGCAGTGACTACCGTAGTGAGCTAGACCGGTGCAGTGTGCAGTGAGCTAGGTAGAATCGAATTACAAGAATCAACCAAAGTCTTGTCCAATCAAAATCATCGTCTTCGGAGCAGTATCTTAGAGACGACAGTATCCTCGAATCCATCGTCGAGAATGGGGACCGAATCATTGCGACAACGATATAAAAAAGTACGAAAAGGTACGCAAAAGTACGAACACAAACGAGCAAGTGCGGCGAAATGCGTCGCACTGAGGATTAATCTACAGTACATGGGCGGCCGGCAGGCAGAGACCCGCCCTGTATACTCAGCCAGTACGGCGCCGCGCCGCGCCGACCCCGCCGTTCTACTTGGTTGGCAGGCTTTGCTGCACCAATGAATGGTTGGAAAGCCAGCCCGCCACACGTGGCCGTGCCAAGCCCAATTTTAATTGGCTTAAAGCCACACATTGGCCGAGTCAACGGAAGTTTTTGTAGTTCAAAACGCCACAAGTGGCCTAGCGCCACTAGCAACAAAAACCTTAATCGAATCACTGTTGTGTGTGTACACAGTACAGTACACCGCCTCACGGGTACGTGGGCTGTTCCCGCACCACGTGGAAGTGGGACGTTTGCGTACTACGTAGCCGTGAAAGTGGGTCGGTTCGCGTACCACTTAGCCGTGAAAGTGGGACGGTTCGCGTACCACGTAGCCGTGGAAGTGGGCTGTATGCGCCTGTGGGACGGTCTCAACCACAATCTGAGTACGTGGAACAGGTGCCCCACCTTGCCGCGTAGGTGGGACAGTCCCATCCAAAATCTGAGTACGTACGTGGAACATGTGCCCCACCTTGCTGCGTAGGTGGAACAGTCCCATCCAAAATCTGAGTACGTGGAACAGGTGCCCCACCTTGCTGCGTTGGGTTGCTGCGTTGGTGGGACTGGCTCTTCCAAAATCTGAGTACGTGGAACAGGTGGCCCACCTTGCTGCGTTGGTCGGTGGGCTGTCGCATCCACAATAAACGTACATCAGTATACGTGGCACTGTAGGCGCCCCACCTTATGAATTCCCCTTATGCCGGCGTAAATGGTGTAAGGAGGTGAGAGAGCTCGAGGTACACGCTGGCTACGTACGTTGGCACGTGACTTTTGTTAGAGAGTGCTAGTCAGCTGCATCAGTTAATGATCAATTAACTAATTATTGGACACGTGACTGCATCCGTGGTCTGAGGTCTCTAACTACATACGGTGAGCCGCTATGGCGAGCGGCTCAGGCGAGCCGGAGTGCAGTCCATCATCCGCAGGGCCAGCTGTCGGCGGCTCGGGTGATGCCCCGGCCCGCAGGTCTGGACCTGCAAGCGTTCTTGGGCCGCATGTCACCGAGCTGGACGAGGGAAAAGCAACTACGACAGGCAGGGCTGACCACGGCATCAGATGCGGGGCTGGTAAACTCCGACAAACCAGCTGACATTAAGGGCGAAAAAGTAAGCCGTGCGCCGCGAGATGAAATTACGTTCAGGGATGTGCGCACCAAGCGGAAGATTCTGGACGCCTTTCACGATAGCGGATTGTCGCAGCGCCAATTAATCTGCAAAACTAGCGACCCCCCCATCCCGATTTCAACCTTCAACCGCATGCTCACAGAGGAGGCGGCCATCAAGGCTGCAGCAGACAACCCCAAGCTAGCGGGGAAGAAGTGCCCAAGTCCGCGTGTCAGAAACCCGACTACGGCCAAGTTTCCCTTGGTGGAGAAAGAGGACGTGGCCACTGAGATTCGCGAGTATCGGAGCAAGGGGTACATGGTCAACCGCGCGCTTGTGCGCGCAAGTTTATTTCCATCATAATTGTCGGTATTTTTCCTGCTGCGCGCATTTTGTACATGTCGCACTAGTTTGCTGAGTTTCGATTGTTTCATGAGTATGCAGCCCGGCCCCGTGAGAATTTGACGTGGAAGAGCCGAAAGTATGTAATGGTCTTCTTCGTTGCATGCAGCCAAATGATGCAGCGTAACCACCCAGCAACGGGTGATCATGAATGAAGGGTTGGAAACTAGCAGTCTTGCTCATTCCTTGGCGATATCCCAGCTGCCCCCCCTTGATTTGAAAGATATATTGCTCATGATGCAGGGCAATGTCACGAGATCATCAGTTGGGCTTAAGCAGCTACCTGCACCAAAGAAACCTTTTTTGCTGCCTAAAATGTTCTCCCGTTGTCCTGTTTTAATATTTGTTTGTGCAATGCATGTTGTGCAGAACATGATGTTCAAGTCCATGCGCAAGCTTAACCCCGAGAACGCGAAAGTTTTCGTGTGCAGCGACGGCTTCTTGACCAAGTTTCGGCTCAGGCACGGCTTCACAACCCGCCTTCCCACCAATGTGAAGTCCCAGGCACGCTCAGCTGAGGAGAAGATGGCGATCATGGAAGGGTTCGTCGAGAGGGTGCAAGGCTACATCGTGTCCATGCCTCACAAGGGCAGCGCGGACCATCCGGTCAACGAATTCGACGAGGTGTGGGGCAACTTCCCATCGTGGCTCAGATGGTGCTTCGATGAAACTCCCGCAACTTTCAACAACCTTGCGAGAGAGACGTGGGACGAGAAGGGGAAAAAGGAGGTGTGGGTGGCAGGCCAGGCGGGTTCAGCATCGGACAAACGCTGGTGCAGTGATTGAGATGAGGCTGGCGGACGAGAGGCGCAAGAAGGATGAAGATGAGGCACGCGAAAAGAAAGCGTCGCGGAAGGGGGGGATAGGCGAGGTGGGGTCAGTGAAGGCACCCAACAAGGCGGGGGCAAGCAAGAAGGCTGGAGCAGTGAAGGCAACCGGGGACAAGGCCGGATGTGGGGCAGCTGACGTGGTGGGAAGGGGGCGCCGGGGGGCAGCCGACCAGGTGGGGGCAGCAGGGGTCGGCAACCCAGCCGCGGGAGCACCACCACCAACGGATCAGGCCACCCGCCCAGCCAAGAAAAAGTCCAAGCCTTCTCTCCCTCCTCTCGAGCTTCCGCCACAGCGCACTGTGGCAAAGCATGCCGAGGTGCTGACAACGGCGGACTGGGCCAAATACCAGGTTTTCACCTTGTATGGTGACGGCCTGACGCACACGGAAACCCTGACCCACAGGACCCGTATGCAAAGAAATATGACAACCACTGACGCATGGTGGTCAAGTTAGTATCGTTGCATGGGTTGGCTCCAAGATATACTGGACCATTTATGTGACAAGAATGTACACTCTGTATGTAACTCTGCAAACCCATGCCATGTGTGACTAGGTAGCATGCAGTACATATGTCTACCGCACACATGCGACAGGTCACGTCGGCATGATCAAATGGGCCAACATATTAGTAGGCGTATGAGCACACACACATCACACATCACACATCACACATCACACATCACACACATGCACACACACACACACACATCACACATCACACATCACACATCACACATCACACATCACACATCACACATCACACATCACACACACACACATCACACATCACACATCACACATCACACACACACACACACACACACACATCACACATCACACATCACACATCACACATCACACATCACACATCACACGTACACACACACACATCACACATCACACATCACACATCACACGTCACACATCACACATCACACATCACACATCACACATCACACATCACACATCACACATCACACATCACACATCACACATCACACATCACACATCACACATCACACACACACATCACACATCACACATCACACATCACACATCACACATCACACATCACACATCACACATCACACATCACACATCACACATCACACATCACACATCACACATCACACATCACACATCACACATCACACATCACACATCACACATCACACATCACACATCACGCGTACGTCACACATCACACATCACACACACACACACACACACACACACACATCACACATCACACATCACACACATCACACATCACACACATCACACATCACACATCACACATCACACACATCACACATCACACATCACACATCACACATCACACATCACACATCCCACACATCACACATCACACATCACACATCACACATCACACATCACACATCACACATCACACATCACACATCACACATCACACATCACGCGTACGTCACACGTACATATGCACTGTCACACGCACACGCACCACAACACATGGACGCAACCCCCCCCCCCCCCCAACCACCCCCCCCCCCCACGTACCGCCGCCGCCGCCGCCACCACCACCACCACAACAACCACCACCACCACCACCACCACCATTGTACTTCGCATTTGTAATGCATGATTATGGTGTGTGGTTGTGTGTCTTGGCACGTTTCTTATGTGCAGGTACCCTAAACAGGATGAGCAGAAGCGCACGGAAAGGGTGAAGCAAACGTTTGTGATCGCTGACTACGGAGTCGCATGGTGCCTTGTTGCGATGTAGACTTTTCCCTGTGGGCCCAACTGCCCTTCATGATTTTAATATCTGGCCATCATGTTGTTAACGGAGGTATTAGGGTTGCGTCATTAATAATCGCACCCGCCTGCCGTATTTCTGGCACACCTTGAATAGGCTAGGTAGGGCTTGCCGTGACCTTTCCGGCACAGTTTATATAGCACTGGAACGAGTGCAGTATAGCTGAAACTAGCGCATTATAGGTGTTACACATCCATGCCACACAACTCGGTGGGACATGTCCCACCAACCTGTGTTTTGTATGTGTATGAACATGTGTCCCACCTACATGTAATTGAAAATTTGCCTGTCCCACCGACCTGAATTTTGAACATGTAACTGTCCCACCACACTGAATTTTGAAAGCTACCCTGTCCCACTTACATGAATACCTGAAAGATGGCTGATCCACGTACCTGAACCTGGTGTCTCTCCTAGGTGAAAAGTGTCCCACTTGCGTCCCACCTACGTGAGCTGCCCCTGTACAGGAAGTTAAATGATATCACTGTGAAGTCTAAATACCCTCTACCTCGTATTGATGATACATTTAATAAGGTTAAAGGTTCTACCTGTTTCACTGTACTGGATTGTGCGGATGGTTTTTGGCAACTGCGTATAGCGCCTGAGGATTGTCATAAAACCGCCTTTGCCACCCCTTTTGGTCATTATCAGTTTAGAGTAGCGGCTATGGGACTCTGTAATTCTCCTGCCTCGTTTCAAATGTTGATGAATGAAGTGCTTAGACCTGTTATGGGTAACTCTCACCTTCCCCAAGTGTCCTCTGATTTAAAAGATCCTTCCTTCTCCTCAGTGTTTCTTTAGCTGAGCACGATCGATCGTTCTTGTGCTCAGGCCTACCTAGATGACATCCTTATTTACTCCCCTGATTTTGAAACGCACCTACGTGATTTAAAGAAAGTCTTAGAAATAATGTCTGAAAATTCCTTGTGGGCTCGCCGTGCTGAAGTTCGTTCTGGTAGGAGTGTACCATTTTTGGGACATGTTTTGTCTGATGCCGGTGTCGCTACCGACCCGGATAAAACTAAGTCAATTCAGGATTGGCCTACCCCTACCGACGTTAAAAGTGTACGTAGTTTCCTAGGGATTGCCTCCTACTATAGGCGTTTTATCCCTCGTTTCGCAACTATAGCAGCCCCTATCAGTCATTTATTAAAGAAAGATATCCCCTTTATCTGGAGTAGTGAGTGTCAGTCTGCTTTTCAGTGTTTAAAATCCCTACTCCTCTCTCCTCCCGTACTCATCCTACCCGATACTACCAAACCCTTTGTGGTATAGCTACAGACGCTAGTAAGGTAGCTATAGGGGGCGTCCTTCTCCAGGATCAGGGTCAGGGCTTACAGCCAATTGAGTATATCTCTAGGACAATGCTCCCCGCAGAGCGTAACTATCCTGTACACCAGCAGGAACTCTTAGCTGTGGTGTATTGTTGCCACGCGTGGCAGCACTTTCTTAAAGGTGCCCAATTTGATGTTTGTCTGAATGAACCCTGAAAGATAGATCCGTATAGATTAGTTATACAAACGGACCATCGTCCCCTTACCCATCTTCTCTCCCAACCCAACCTTACCCCTCGTCAAGCGCGCTGGATGGAGTTTTTAGCACAGTTTTCCCCTTTTAAACTTCAGTATGTTAAAGGTGTAGATAACATAGTACCTGATGCCCTCTCCCGTCGCGCAGATTACTCCTTTTTCGAGGACTTAGATGTTCTCAATACTACTCTAGTTCCTACCACTATTGGTGTAACCCCTTATGGTGAACTACCGGATGATGAATCTTATGCCTATCTCTTTCATACTGCTGTTCGCATGCCTGATCTCCTTTCTCACGTAGGACTCTCTCTCCCGTGTGAGGCCCTTCCTGTGGTCTCTGTGGGGGGGGAGGGGAAAAATAAAATTTCTATACCGCTTAGCCATATAGCGACTAGGTCAGGAAAGTCCTATGATGATGTAGTCCCTCTAGGACCTCCCCTTCTCTTTGGCAAGGCGGTAGGAGACCTCTTTAAACCTGTTCTGGATACTTCTGTAGCGATGCCTACCTCTGATCTTGAACGCCTTATTAGTAGATTTACTGCCACTGAGTCGGAAGCTTTAGCTGCCATCGCCTCCCATCCCCAACAGTTAGGCAAACACCCCTGTAAATTTGTCGGTGGGTTTTTATATGTGCAGATAACAGATTCTCCCCCTCAATGGCGCCTGTATGTCCCTCCTATCTGTCGCCCCTCCTTGCTCTTTGAGTTGCATGATTTAGCTGCTCACCAGGGTGGTAAACGGGTACGGGATCTAGTAGCCCGTTCTTACTACTGGCCTTCCTACTTAAAGGATGTAGATGAGTATGTTAGGACCTGCCAATCTTGTCAGGAAATGAAACCTAACAATGTAGGACAGATAGCCGAGCCTAGGACCCTTCCTGACCCCATCATGCCGTGGGATTCCCTTATGATGGATTTTGTAGGACCTTTTAGAAAGAATGATAAGGGTAATACTCAGATCCTTGTGTTTGTAGATCGCTTTACGCGTATGTGCCATCTCGTGCCTTGTCCCTTGGAACTCACCGCACGCGATTGTGCACGCCTATACCTCAATAATGTTTATAGATACCATGGTTTGAGTAGGCAGTTTATGTCTGACAAAGATAAGTTATTTACTTCTGATTTTTGGCAGCAGTTCTTCGCTGCTATCGGTACCAAGGTCACCTTCGGTACTGCCTACCACTCCTCCTCTTCTCATTTAGTAGAACGTCTGAATAGGGTAGTGGAAGAAGCTCTGCGGCACTATGTGAATGGTTCTGGGAGTGATTGGGAGGATTATCTATGTCTGGTAGAGTTTTCCCTTAACAATTGCCCTCAGGCTGCGCATGGTTATACGCCTTTCTTCCTAGATACTGGTAGACAACCTCTTACCCCTACCTCTCTCTTAGCCAGTCCTTTACGGGACAAGGATGATGTGTCCCGGGATACCGTAGAAGGTGTGCAGGCGTTATTAGATAAGATGAAGAATGCACACGACAACGCTATTGCAGGGTACCATAGGGCGCAGGCCAAGTACCTTGCTAGGTTGCGTGCCTCATTAGATAGAAGAGCACCTGAGATAGAAATAGGAGATTTAGTCTTAGTAGAAGGCCCCCGTGTTGGCCGATTTGCTCACAAGTTCGAAGCTGAACTTAAAGTGAAACTTAGGCCCGCCTTCTTAGGACCCTTCCGTGTGTTGTCTAGAGTAGGTAATTTCTTGTATGAGATAGATATCCCTACCTCTTGGCAGACCCATTCGCGCACCTTTCATAGAAGCCAGCTGAAGCTTTATCATCAAAGCACGTTCGCTGGTAGAGAATTAGCCCCTGCCCCTTTAGAGCATAATCCTGATACTGGTGAGGTAGAGGACGAGGTAGAGAGTATCGTGGCCCATAGGGACATTAAGGGGACGTGGCGCGCCGAATATTTTCCGCGCCAAAAAATTCGCGGTACCGTCCGTACGGTGTATAATGTGTGCCCGGACCGCTCAACCCTCGCGGAGGTGGCCATGGCGGCATGCCTTTATGCAATATTAATCGATATGGCACGTAAACAGCTAGAAAAAATGCTTGAATTTCGCAGAAGATTAGTTGATGACCTCATGTCATGGCGGAAAGTTTACGGTTTGCAATATCGCTAATTTCTCGAACGGCTACGGGCGCGGGGGTCCAGGATATAATTTCTCTTGCGGATCATGAAATTTAATGCAGGTTTACGGCAGCTATTGTGAGGCAACGTAGGCTCTAAAGAGCGATTATGAAGCTAACTTAATGGTGTTGTCGAGTTTGTGCCGAAGCTTCCCGGTTTCTTTTACATTTCCGGCATTCAAGGTAAGAACCTACGCAGGCCTGCGCATGTCGCCTTCGACGTATTCACGGAAGGCGCATTTTCCTTGTTCGCCTGATCAATGGATGATGTCTTTTATTGTTCGAGCTTGCGTGCCAGTTTATGCATGAAACATTTCCACGCAGGCAGGTGCAATAACGTCGGCCTTTCGCCTTTTTTTCGGGCAGTTTCCCTGCAGGAAGCGCTCCATTCCTTTCGGTTGCATCGTCAGATTCCTAGCAATTTCGTACAATTTCGTGTTCTTTGTGGCTGGCATGCTTAAGGCGCCGAGGTCAAGTTGTTGGTAATGTGTTGACATTTGTTTTCCATAATCCTTTGGACATGAGCTTGCTCAGACGCTTTGTTATGTGCCGGATCTGACACGCCTGTTTTAGTAAAGACATCCGGCATGTGCCTAGAGGCTAACAAGCTGGCATCAGCTTCTTAGCAAATTGCCATATTGGAAAGGAAGGTGAGAGTGGTTCTTTTGCTGGCCATACTGCATGAGTGGCATTGTATTAGATAGGTGTTTTTATTGCTTTCCTTGAGCTATAACCATTAAGACTTCCCGGCTATGTGTGCAGCAAGGCAAGCTGGATAGGATGTGAATGCATGGCAGACAGCATGTATGATTTGCTGCCAAGTTTGCAGGCTGCAGTTGCCTCTATTGCTTGGGCAGTCTTTCTAAGGTTTTTACACGTATACTTGCTGAGTTCTTGGCATAAATTTACATGGTAACCTTGGGCTGAGCATAGTGTATGCTCTCTTGGTGCGTGTATGCCTAGCGAAGGTGTTGCTATGCGCACGCTGGCAAGGCTGGCCATGCTGAGGGCAGGGGAGGGCAGATGAGGTGCCTAGCCTTTTCTTATGTTGTATGATCGAGTTGGGCATGTTTTTTGGCTTCTTGGATGGAAAACATGCTGTCTAGGTGGCCTTATACACAGAAAAACCTCATTTAGCGTATGTTCAGGTTTTAGCACGCAAAACCTTATAAGTTGAGCTAGACTTGTCGGAATGACCTGGGACTTGGACCACAGCTGTCCCCCTGTTAGCCGGATTTTCGCTTGATTTTGTGGCCTTATCTGAAGTGTTTGTGATATGTTTATTCCCAATGTCCGGTAAAAAAAGACCTGTTTTGCGGGAAAATTAATAACTGTTCAATCAAGGTTTTGCCATTTCCATGATGTAAATAGCTCAGCAAGCTACACACTCAGGGAACTACAAATGGTTGATTTTCGGTTGCCAACAAATGTGTGCATTGGCTGGGGCATACCCAGCCCTAATTAGCGTCTTTTTCTATTTATAGCGCAATATTGGCGTATACTTGGGGGTAGTACCCCCAACAAGTGCATGGACAAGTCACAAGAGATGTTATTTAGTGCCCGCAATCATATTTCAGCATTGTGCAAATGAATTTCAAGTGTTATTACCATAGTTCAATTTTTAAGGGTTTTGGGGTGCCACCTCCCCATACAAGGGGCCGCGGTACTCAACACCAGTATAAGGTTAAGTGGATGTATGCTCGTAGCGAGGTAGATAAAGTATGGTACACGGAGAGTGAGTTAGACGGTTGTAGTCGCCTGTTGCAGGACTACAAAACCCTGCACCAGCTCTAGCTGTGGACCTGCCCCTCTCTTATATTATGCCTGCTGTTGATGGGTGGTTGGTTGTCCCCTCCCCTCCGCAGCCATCATGGCGGAACCTACCCCTCCGACGGAGACCCTGCCGCCTACCCCTGATCCAGAGTTCTACTATGAGGCCCTTCCGGGCCGGTGGGTTTCCCGATCCAGCTACCCGGGTGGCCCATTTCATCCTGCCCTTCAGGCTCATCATGCGGCCTTGGTCCGGGCCGCCCTCTTTGGGGTCTCTTGGTTCGGGCCAGACCCCAATGAACCGCAGCAGTTGGTTGTGCATGGTTTTGACGACGCTGGGCACTGTCTTTTGGAGTGTGGGTCCCGCTGCCCTGCCTTGGGGCAAATCGACGCCATTCTTCAGTGCCCTAGGATTTTCTCATACCTGTCTACCCCTGTGGGCCGCACCTGCCTCCGGGAGGTTTTCCCTTGGCTTCCGGCCGAGGGCGAAGCCGAGACAGATGCACACCCCTGCGACCTCCTGCGGGCGGTTGAATTTATGGAGATTGCGGATCAGTCGGCGGGGATGTTAGTAGCACATGGCGATCCTTCCCCTGTGGATGCACCGGTAGAGTCGCAGTACACGCCGGAGTATTCGGCCTCAGTCAGCGCAATGTGTAGGGATAGATAGATTCCAATGCGCGCGGATAGATTCATCATGAGAATGGTTGGAATGGAGCTTGGTTAAAAATATAGGCTTACAGCACTCGTGCACGTGAGTGCTTAGACACGAGTTTGCCAAGTCAAGGCAACACACGTGAGGCGGGCTCGCAAGAGATCTAACCAGTTGGCACTGGCCTATTCTTTATATACTTGTGCACTGTGCTTTGCTAGGCCTGAGCAGCCTCGTAGGCCTGCTCAGTATTAACACCCCCGGTACAGTATTAACAACCTGTACAGCGTCCAGATCCTATACAGTAGGTCTGCCATACAGGCACAGTGACCACAGAGTACAGTCCACAGTGATTATTGCGTCTGCACCCAATAGTCCAGGACTAAGCCTGCGGTACCAACAGACCACAGGTTAAGGTTCCTATTTCCTGCGTACGACGTATTAATCCAATACCGTCGTAGGTTCAGCACCTAATTCCTGTCAGCCCAGGAATTACTGTCGACCCCATATGTCGTCGGCACATATTCACGCACCACTTAGAAGAACAGCCGGCTCGCGCTCGCGCGCGACCGGGAAGTCGGAACACCATAACTTTCTTGATACTTGTCGGAATGAACTCGTTCCGGTGTCGCTGGAATCGCAGAGATATGCCGAATCAGGATCACGCCAATGCGCTTGGCGTTAACTCCAATCCTTTCTTTTCTTGAGCTGTAGCAGCTCACACAAGTCTACATACAAACACACACAATGGGTACTGGACATCCTCCCCGACTACAAGTCACAACCCACTGGGCATGACAGTCAGCTTGGATTCCTGGACATCCTCCCCGACTACAAGTCACAACCCACTGGGCATGACAGTCAGCTTGGATTCCTTATTATATGTACATAGCACCCATACTGGTTCAGGAGCACAAACAAATTACAATGAGTCCCTATCCCTTCACGGGAGGCTCGTTGTGCATGTTACCCATGTACAAGAGGTTGGCCAACTGTGGCAGCCCATAGGTGTTCAGTGAAGAACTTGAGAAGTATGTACAACCTTCAGGACCTTAGGCGAAACCCCACAGATCACCCACAACAGCTCATCAGAAAACATTGCTGACCCCCAGACGGGAGTCGGCGCCGGTCTGCTGCCCCTTATCGAACCAGACACAACATCTACGCGAAGCACATGCAAAACCACAAGCTCCTATATACTCATTCCAACCGTGGAAAATCAGGGGACCTGTCGCCACCTCACCAGCATGGTGGATGGGTCAGCCAGTCCGTGAAACTCCGCCTTAAGACGGCACCAGGGAATCGAACCCCGCCCACAAACCACAGATCCCCTAGCCTAATATGGATTTGTACTACAGCACTAGTACAAATTGGTTTTTTTTCAACATTGTTATTTAATGCCTCTCATAGGTCCAAAGCATGGAGGTCAGTGTCCCAACATGTGGTGACACCGTGACACCGTGACACCGTGACACCGTGACACCGTGACATCACAACACTAGCATTTCACAGTTTGTATGATGTCACATGGTAATGTGACGTTCAGCACTGGTATCATGATGTCCACATGTAAGCTAAAGCGCTGCCCAACATGACGTGACACCGTGACATCATGACACCGTGACATCGTGACACCGTGACACCGTGACATCACAACACTAGCTAGCATTTCACAGTTTGTATGATGTCACAAGGTAATGTGATGTACAGCACTGATATCATGATGTCCACATGTAAGCTGAAGCGCTGCCCAACATGACGTGACACCGCACGACATCATGACACCGTGACATCGTGACACCGTGACATCGTGACACCGTGACATTGAATCTTGCTATGTATGGAGATATCGTTTTTCACTTCTCTAACTTGAGTAATGCAAGCACAAGGCAACATAATTAGTTTTGAACCCCTGAAAAGAAAGAACCTTACATGCCCTACGTCTCAGAACACTGTTGCATCATGCATGACACCAGGACACGGTGACAAAGTGGCATGGCACAAGATACAACTGCATTTGACACCAAATATTGATAAGGCTAAACAACTAGCCTTCATTCCTAAATAGCCATGCATGCATCACATTCTTTACTGAAATATGACATGGATCTACTAAGTCAACCATGCAGTCACATGTGAGTCTCAAACCATTAAAACAGGTATGCGCATATGTGTATTCCATCTGGGTTTGATGCCCAGGCGCATACCATTAATTAGACAACTAGTCCAAAACAATGCATGTCTCACTTAATAGTCATCATAATACACATCTTGTTCCAGATTGTTATTTGGTATTTCACCAGACGCCTCCGAGGCACTGCGTCCGATGATGCCTGGTGCAAAACAATAGCATTTATAGCACGCAAAACAAGAAAGCAAAACAAGAAAGTTACGTATTTTCTCCGACACCAAACGTCATCGTACCCTCCATGCAGCAGCCTCGTGCAAGCTGAATTGCATAGAAGCTGCAACTACGATTCTATTCATGAAAGCATACAGGCAGGCAGTCGACATCCCAAGCAGGATAACCCCCCTAAACAACAACCCCTCGCGGGGGGCGCGTGAAAACGGCAAAGGCAAAGCGGAGCCCGCCGCCTTTGGGCGGGCGGAGCGGAGCCTTCGTTTTCACGCGCCCCCCGCGAGGGGAAATTTTTTTTGGAAAATGGGGCAAACCATGGGGGTTTTCTTACGGAATTTACCTGCGATCTTCCTTGCGATGCAGTTTTGCCTGGTCGCTCGCGCTCCCCGTCCGAACCGCCATCAGAGGCTGCATTAATTCTATTAAGCTCATTCAGCGCGCCCCGGACGTACACGGTTGATTTCTTATCTTTTGGTTGTTCATCTGCCTTCCCGTCTACAGCAGCGCCATCATCGGCTGTCTCGGCATGCTCTGCACGTTCATCCGAGCCATACTGTTCATGGATTTCTGCCGGCGGCTGCTGTTCGCCGCTAGCCATCGCAGCTATATCCTATCAAACTCCGCTGTCCTAAAAACACGAACAAACACGAGGGCACGCAAATTATCTACGTCGTGCGTCCAGAAGTACTTGTCGAGCTTAATCTGTATATTATTTTGCGTTCAAGTTCTCCGGACCTCGTGACATCGGGTGCATGCCTTCGTTCCCGAGGTCGATGTCCCGAGGTCCCGAGAACTTGCGGCCCAAATTTAGGTGGTGTCCCGAGGTCCCGACACCTGATTGGCCCGTTGAGATTCGCTCAGAATCAAGAGCAATCAATGCGGACCACGAGTAGCTCGGACCTCGTGACACCACCTCGGGCCAGGCGGGTGCACTTGCACGCCGATATATCGACAACGATGGAAGATTGCATCGGTAAAATGTATTCTAAAGACTTTGACCGAACGACTTTCTTCATTACCGCTGCAACTTTTTTTTCCTGAGCTACCGCATATTTCCGACCAATTTCAAGGCTGCGTCAGGCTTGGCAGACCCATACTTCGTATATATATGCGTTTGCCCCGAACGTCATGTTTAATGCAGGCTTTGTGGACTCTAAAGACGCCCACGATGTTGGGGCTTTTATCAGCCTCTGGACATGTAGAAACTGCGGTCAGCAGGTGAATGCCGGAACGAGTTCTGCGGCGGGGTGTGCGAAACAGACATCAAGCGCACGGCAGACATGGATACCTCCGAGCGGTATGTTCCCTTATTCAAATCTACGGGCCAATTCACTCCTTGTTGAATCCCTGACCTTGTCACGGATGAATATGTTACCAGTTCCCCATCTCCGGAGTTTCTCTTTTGGTCATCTTCTTATCTTACGGGAGGTGCGTCATGAATCGTATAGCGAGCTACGGTTTCATGGCGAGCCTTTTCTTCACATCAGCGACGTACAGGTTACCTTAGAGGCTAGGGATGTCAAGGAACTCTTCACACGGATATTAGGGAGGGTGCATGACGGATTGCGGGCAAGATATTACGGGCTGGCTGGCAGCCTTGCAGCGCTATTGCCTCCGATCGATGGCAATGATTTGCAGGCAGGGCTATGGATCACAAAGCTGTTGCTTTGCTCTAGTTGTACATGCTGCAATTTATTGGCATTGTGCTCACGGCAAGTAATGTTGCATGACATGGTTGACCACGAAGATTGATGGAAAACCTTGAAGCAATTGGTGGCTTTCTTGGATGCTCGATGGCTTCACATGCTTGTGAGTCCATAAAACCCACTGTATACGTGCCCACCATCTCTAAGCTGAAAGCATCTGCCTTCAACAAGCATCTTAAGACATGCATGCACATGAGAACTGTCATGGTTTGTGGAGAGGGTGGCATATTGCGTGAGAGTGGAGAGAGGACAGTGGCCGGGCTAGGCCAGCTACCTGTGCTGCCACACGGCCGGGCGGCAAACACTGATGCACAAGCTGCCTTACACGCCAGCACCCAAGCTGCCTTCACACCCCTGAATGATGAGCAGAGGGCATCCTGGACGGCCGCATCCATGCAGTTCATGCAGTTCAGGCTGTGCGTGCTGGCCAAGGGCACGGGTAAATGAGCCAATGGCGGGCTATTATTACGCACGTTGCAACCAGCGCCAATGAAGCAACCCAAGCCTGCCCTCCTGACAGGTATGTGTGTTTTGTTTTCTCATGTGGTGTGCACAACCAGCAATCCTTTATTTCCCTATGATGCATGTTTGCGGAATTCTGGCAACCTGGCACATGGCCAAACTCCTCAATGTCAGGGGTGGGAGGGGTTGTTTGTCAAGTGGATAGACACACGCACATGCTCAACACCTCTTGCTCCAATGCCACTGCCACTCACCCAGAAACTCAGGCACAACCACGCACGATCGCTAAGCTGCTAGCCAGAATCGCAGTCCTCACCAAAGTGAGGGATGGGGCACCAGCTAGTTTGACAGTCTGGCTGAGGACGTGCAGGAGTTGAATGACATATCTGAAGCAAGTAGTCACGGATGGCTTGGAGAAACATGGTGAAGCATGCATGGGCATGCATCTCATGTTGACAAGGGCCAGAGCAAGAGCATGAGCACGATGCATGTGCCTATGTAGAGGCCATTGGGCTTGCACTATCTGTTGAAGACAGCTGCGGTATTGTGGCCAAGCGGCTCACCGGGGATGTGCAGTGGCTTCTTCATGCTAGGTATGATGGCGGCCAAGTGCAGTCCTTTGGTGGCATATTTCAAGCCGGCAACCTCGAGGTAGCAACTGAGCAGTGTATGAGCTGTCTGGCTATGCACCACAGCGCTGGCTGAGGAGATCTAGTCCAACTTGGAAGCTGCGTTGCCAGCAACGTGGGCCCCTATAACAGAGACAGGGACATGGGGGCATCCATGGTGATGCAGAGGACCATGTGTGGCAACCTTGGTCAGGCGGGCCGGTTGCCAAGGGATGTGCTGCTACCAAATCAAGGCGCACAAAACACATCGCAACCATGCCGACGGCCGAGATGCCTGGCATCAGATTAGATTATTACATTGCCAAGCTGAGTTTGCGGCTACCGTGCGTGCTGTGGGTTTGAACTGATCATGCTAGCCAACGTGACAGTTGGCAGTTCTTATGTCTAACAAGCCCCTACTTGAAAATTGCCTTAGCATGGCCGTATGCACATATATACAACCATGTCTAGCCACTGTTCATGTTCATATATCTTTGTCTGTGTGTCACAAAAGTTGTGTTATATTATCTGTGCAAGGTCTGAACAGTTAGCAACACAGTTGGTGGGAGTTGGCCATACCGTTACTAAAGAACTTTGCATCCAAGGTTGAGTGATTAGCTGGAAACTCGCAGGTGTTGCATGGACCAGTGAACCCAATGACACTTGATGGACCTGAAGTTTTGTGCAATGTCTGAAATGACATGATGATTAACATGGGCGCTTGTTTTCAGCCTCACCTGAGCACATCTTGCATGGGAACTGCAAGAAATGTGGCGGAAATGCAAAAAACGCACATTTTTTCTCACATTTGCTAGCAAGCTGTCAATGAATGAAGTACAACAGACCTGGATTTTTGTGCAATGTCTACTATGATGATATTTAATATGCTTGCAAGTTTCCAGCCCCAACTGAGCACATCTTGTATGAAAACTGTCATGAAATGTGTGAAAAAAACGCGAAAAACGTGCATTTTTGCTAGCATTTGGTGGCATTTTGTTACCAAATACAGTACGATGGACCTGATTTTTTGTGCCATGTCTACATTTATGATGTGTAACGTGATTGCAAATTTCCAGCCTCGACTGAACACATCTTCCATGGAAACTGCTATGAGATGTGGTGAAACGGTGCGTTTTTGCTAGCATTTGGTGGCAGTTTGTCACCAAATGAGGTCAGATGACCATGGGACATGGTGCACAGATGGTAGACATGAGCATAAGCCTACATGCAAACAGCCAGGTCAGGAGCTCTTTATTTGCATATCAAATGGTATTTGTTTGTATTAAAATCTGGAAAGTTGCTAAAAATAGACATGCCAAAAATAGACCAACCGATGTCGAAAAATTCTGGAAAGTCAAATTCCTTTTACTGGTGTCATGGACATGCTGCCTACCAATATCTAGCATGTTTGGACTCAATTTGCTCCTTGTAGGGCTTATAAGGGCATTTTTTGGCACTTTCATACCGTTGTGGGCTTGGGTAGCACTGCTGGACGGCGTGTTCGAGGATCCCGTTCAATATCTGCCAGGATTGGGGAGGCCAAAGCGCTTTGTGAGCTATGGATTCGGCGTTGGTTACGCCCAGCAGTTGAGAAAGATCCTCGAGATGGCCGCAGCATTCTTGAGCAACCCTGCAAGAAGACTTTGTACTCGGAGTATGTTAGGGAGAGACAAGATTACAATGCACCTGTGGTTAGTATTTCGCTTTTCAGGACAATCTTCAAAGCAGTGGCGACAATCATGGAAGTCCATGTTGAGCGTTTTCGCACAAAGGTTATGGGTGAATGTTCCCGCTGTCGAAAGCTGAAGGATGCCATTTTGTTTTACCGGACCACTGACCGGGCCAGGTGGGAGGCCAGTAAGGAGAAGTTAGCTGATCACACTGATTTCTTTAATGGGGAGCGGATGGCTTATCTGCAGCGAAGGTTCGAAGGCGCCAAGCATTTTTTTGTTTCCATAGTCATGGATGGTTTGGCAAAGATGAAGACAGCGGTTCCAACGAGGGGGAGCGCCTCGAAAGAGTGGCTTAGCAGCCGCCAGCTTCATATACCGTACCAGTTAGTCTGCTCTATTTTGCACGGGGTGAGGACGTATTTTTGGGTCATCATGCCATGGGTAGCTAATTCTGAGGTTTCTGGTAATTCAGGGCGCGTCACGGCAACAGTGCTCACGCATCAGTTGTTGGAAGTGGTTGTTGAGCGTCCATGGGAGAAGTCCACTGATCCTGAGATTCGTGAGTTTGGCCTTGCCCCTAACCTCGTCCTTCAAGTGGATGGGGGTGGGGACAACATGAACAACGAGTTGTTGGGGTTCCTAGCTGTTCTCATTGTCCGCCGCCTCTTTGCTCGCATCAGGGTGTGCCGGCTTCCACCGGGACACACACACAATGATGCTGACCAAAGGTTTGGTTGGTTCATCCGGTGGTACAACGGCATCAAGAACCGTGTGTCAGATCTTCCACCGGTGCTGATGCTGACGTTTCAAGACGTGCTGCAGGGGCTGAAGCGTGCCTTTGCACAGCAGTGTGCAAGGGTGCATAACAATCAGTGCATGGCTGGTTATCGCGAGGTCATGTTTTGCCTGGCATGGTCCCTCTAATGATGACTCTATGTCATAAATGTCCCTCACTATAACGACTCAATGAGAATGTGTTATAATTTTTCATTTTAAGTTAGACATGTATGATGTCAATGAGGCACCCATGAATATACTTAGTTGTCTCTTTTATACAGTCACATGATGTGTTCCCACGTACCATGCTGAAATAAATTATGTGCATGCTTAAATATTGTCAAGGCAAGCAGCAATTAATAAACGCTTAGCTGCAATTTGTGAATGCTTACATGTGTATAGTTAGACAACTACAATGTCAATACAATTCTGCAAAGATGTGTCTTTACATGCAATATGAGGCGCCATGGTGGTGTCACGGTGTCACGGTGTCACGGTGTCACGGTGTCACGGTGTCACGGTGTCACGGAGTCACGGTGTCCAGGTCATCTAGGGCAACCTTGTCATTATCAAATAGACATATAATCCCCATTACTTAATCACTAAATGTGCAAAGATGTGTGTTTACATGCAATATGAGGCGCCATGGTGGTGTCACGGTGTCACGGTGTCACGGTGTCACGGTGTCACGGTGTCACGTTGTCCAGGTCATCTAGGGCAACCTTGTCATCATCAAATAGACATATAATCCCCATTACTTAATCACTAAATGTGCAAAGATGTGTGTTTACATGCAATATGAGGCGCCATGGTGGTGTCACGGTGTCACGGTGTCACGGTGTCACGGTGTCACGGAGTCACGGTGTCCAGGTCATCTAGGGCAACCTTGTCATTATCAAATAGACATATAATCCCCATTACTTAATCACTAAATGTGCAAAGATGTGTGTTTACATGCAATATGAGGCGCCATGGTGGTGTCACGGTGTCACGGTGTCACGGTGTCACGGTGTCACGGTGTCACGTTGTCCAGGTCATCTAGGGCAACCTTGTCATCATCAAATAGACATATAATCCCCATTACTTAATCACTAAATGTGCAAAGATGTGTGTTTACATGCAATATGAGGCGCCATGGTGGTGTCACGGTGTCACGGTGTCACGGTGTCACGGTGTCACGGTGTCACAGGTCCTATGAACTTCCGCTTCCTCAAAGACTTTAGTTGAGATGTTAGATGCATAGAAATGCAACTTTGAAAAATGAAGTACAAATGGCGTGCTCTAGTACAAATCCATATTAGGCTAGGGATCTGGGGAAACCTCAGACTGAGATGAAAACCCCAGATAGACATCTCTCCATCAGAGACAATGTCAGACATTCCCACACCAGAGACATGTCTCACCCCTCAAGGTGTGCTCAGGATTATGTACAATCAAGCTCCCAGCCTGATATCCAGAGACTTAAGCACCCTGCTCTCAGCTTTTAGACAGATAGACCGACTTGACAGTCAGCATTCATGAGCTTCCTCAGTACATTGTACTGGGCTGGGGCCTTGTGTGGCAGCTTGGTCAATGCATCAGCAGGGTTCTCCTCGCCAGGGATATGCTTCAAGTCAACCAAACTGGCCAACTCCTTCAGCAACAAATAATCCAGATCCCGGCTCCTGGCCAGCTGCTTGTGAACAAACTGGACCATACCCATGCTGTCTGTTATAGCACTAACGTCTCCATCTGCAAGGACCAAGGGGTAACTGAAGCCAGCTCCAGCATTAACTCCTTTATGTACAAGCTGGACTGGATCCCCTCGCATATGGTCCTGCATTCTGCCACATCTGAACTGATACAGACCCTCTTCTGCAGTCTGCTGTACCAGCTGAACAAACTTGCCCTGCTCTGATAGAAAGCAAACAGAGCAGCAGATCTCCCCCTGACCTTAGTGACCTGGCGAGCATCCATGGAACTGTCAACAAAGATCTCCAAGGTGTTAGGCTGGGCAACGTCAATCCCAGACAAAATCAGATCAGGGGTACTCTCCACCAACTGGGCTATGACGATCGAGGCTTCTCATCCTTAGCACCTCATCAGGCATTCTGCTGTGCATCATCAATGATAGGGCCCACAGGTGGCAGCTAACAAACCACGCCCACATGCCTCTCAACTTGGGACATGTCGTGATAAGCACTAACATCTCTAGTGGCAAGGACCAAGGGATACATATCTGAAACCAATCCAGCAAACAACGTTATGTTATTCTTAGGCTAGATTGTCCAGATCCCCTCTCGTAGGTCCTTCATCCTGCCACATATGCCCTTATCCAGAGCACAGATCAACCCTCACATACAAACTGTACATGTCAGGCTGAAACTCATTCAGGAACAACCATACTGATAACCATGAAGCAACCATCATTGCAGGGTACACATAAGCATCAGATGATAGAGGCACTGAGAAGAAAACCCCACCCAGGCTGAATAAGGCACCACACCGTGGAGCCAACCTTGGGCTACCTCGTGCACAGATCCATATCACATCTGACAGTGTAACACCCCGAGGTCAAACATCAGTAAGGTTTTTCAGTCCCTGAAACATGTCCTCAGACCAGCCAACTCCCATATCACCCTGGGAGAAACCAAATCCATGGTTTTACAGCAAAACAGTCATGGACAGAGTAAATCATCCCAAGACCAGCCAACTCCATAATGAGGAGACAACCAAACTATATGGTTTCACAGCATCACATCTGGGATCAATCATAACTTCCAGGCCAGCCAACTCCAAACTAGGAGGAAACCAAATCCTATTGGCACTATGGTTTTACAGCAACACACCTGGGAACCATCACAACTTCCATATGCTGATTGTCATACAGCAATCAATCTGAACATGCACAGGCCAGGGACAGGGTCAACTGGAATCACACATCCATCATCAGCAACTCACGTATATGCAGATGCTGATCTGTATATACCCTCCACAGTCGGCCTTCAGCATTCAGCAGGTTTCAGATTGCTCTTGAAGCATCCTCTGCAGGCTCCATAGTCCCGGACCTTGTAGACTGGAAATTTTCTTCAGGAAGCTTGTGCCAACCCTTCAAACATAATCTGGTTTCTTCTCCATCTGGTAGCCAACTTTAAACATGCTGCACTGTTCCAACATTTTCTTTCTTTTTGAGGACATAATAATTCCCCAAAGCAGCATGGTTGCTACAAGAAACCATATATATGTAAGCAACTGCCAAAACGGGAGACAAATATAAATCTGGCACTCAGCCATGTATGTATCCCCTGGCAACACTCAGGTAGTGACCTCGTGCCACTCTGACAGCCTGAACTCAACAGGAAAATCTGGATCCACTTGACAATATTATTAGTAGCCCCCTCAGGACACTGGCCTGCATCTCTGGAAACTGGAATCTCTGGAACTCTGGAACTCTTGAATTCTGGAAATCTGGATTTCTGGATTTCTGGTTCATCACCTTCAAGCTCGACAGGTATCGCTGGGCAGCTGAAGCTGACAGCATCTCAGGTTCACTTGCAGACACAGAACTCTGGACCCAGCAACACTCCAACGTACCACATTGGAGAATCCAGGATTAGGAACCCCCTTGCAACAGACCCTGCAGGTCTTGTACATAGTATGGGGGAACACTATTATGGATAAACTGTAAATACAGGAGTGATATTGCAGAATATACCATGAACACTGCTTGGATGAGGAGCAATGCTGCCAATGGTTATATTTTCTGGCAACCTGCCAGTGCATATCGGGTATCATCAGTTTTCCATTAACACTGGAAAGTTAGGGTTTATTAACCAACTGTTAATTTTCCCCTAAGGCATGTTGAGGCCCTTTCCACGTGTGTCCCAACACAAAGCTAGACACCCAGGGGCAACTTGGTTCACAGACCAGCAGTTCTCCTGTATGCTGACCAAGATCCCATGTCAGAGACCTGTCAGAGCATTGGTATCCACTTTAATGTTAGCAGCCTCAGGACGTAGCACCTGGATGAGCATGCTAGCCATCTTGGCACCGTCTTGTGCTTTGCCTAGCCAAGACCACAACTCTCTGGGAATCCTCCCAACGCAGTTATAGGCGCACACCCGATCAGGCCTGGTGTTTGGCCGATCAATCCAGGGGTGCAGCCTGCCTGTCTGCTTGCCCAACCACCGTATATGAAGGTACCCCAGGGGCCTGGCCAGGGTCACCCTGGGGCCTCGATACAGCTGTAGCAAACTGATCCTCTGCATTACACCTGCAGCTGGCAAAGCTCAGGTACCCAGGTATAACTGACTCCCATCAGCTTACCTGTCCTTGAATGGCTGATCACAGAACAGGCATATTATTGCTAAGGTGATGTTTCCAAAACCACTCAAAGCATTTATGGCCAACTGGTTTCCACCTGGCTCACCACGCCAAGCCCAGCTGCCTAAACCTTGAAAATCAGATGCAAATGCTTGACTTCAGATTGTTGGCACAAATCAAAACATCAAACCGAACACTTGTTAGACCCTTCCCACACTTCAATCCAGAAGAGGTACTTCCTGGGTCTCGATCACTAATTACACACCAGCACATGGTGGTAACGGCCAACCGCGAGGCCCTTATCCACACCCTTATACAACTGTAATAAGGGTGCCCTTCCCTGTCATGCACTAGACCAGGGGCATTCTGCACAATGCTGTGAGTTGCCCACCCTCACACATCAATACAGAGATCACATGGGAGCTCAACCTGACCCTGTGCAAACAGGCCAGTCACCAACAACCGTCAAATTATTGCAGTAATTTTGGAAACACATTCAGCATCTGATCCCCCAGTGTGTTCATGCTTCAAGGAATAGCAACACCATGCTAGACCGAGCCTGGGGCTGTCCCTCACATATCCCTTAACAGGAATGATGTACTCAACACCCGCTCGGGGACACACTCAACATACAAGCGGTGGAGAAAACGGCATGTTACTTGGCCCTCAAGCCCCTTCACACGCAGAACAGCACAACTGTGCTTCGGCTACTGCATACATGACCCAGAAACAGCACGTCTTCAGCGAGACCTCCGGCTATGGGAACCCTTCAGCTCTCGCCTTATACGTTATCTGGCTACCCCCGACCAACAAAACCATCCCTGCCTGCCAGTCGCTGACTCAGGAAATGCTGACCTTGTAGGAGCTGCCTGCCAGTCACGTACACGCGCGCCAACTAATGATGGACGCACCATCCATTAATTCCTTGCAAACTCCACGAGTTCTGCAATCACGGCCTCAATGCCATGATTCTCATAGCGCCATACCACATATAGCAGTGGAATGCTGAGAGCAAATATGCAATTAACTGCAACCTGCAGCCATCATTTGCCATCGCTCTACATACTCTAGATCTGCCGCCTGCGACATACCCGGTCGCTCGCGACATACCCAGTCGCCTGCGACTCGCGCCAGCATACTCGCGTCTCGCCGGTCGCCCTGTGACATTCTAGTCGCCCCGCGATACTTCGCCTGGCCATCCGCTCTTCTTGCTGCCGTCTCTCGCCGCAGTCGATGCCCGACGTCCTCGCGTCGCAGCAATGCAATCATCACGTCGCGCAGCACTGCCATTATTAATTTCAACAACACCGCCGACCTTGCCGCTTGTCGACATTGTCACCCGCGACTCGGAAAATTAACCAGGAACAACTTCTTCTCGCTGCTCCCCAGATGCCGACGCTCTCTCGTCGCAGTCTACACAACTTCACCCTCTAGCTGCCGACACGCCCACACCAGCGCCGTTCACAATCGCTCATCAAGCGGTATAAAGAGAACTCGACAGCAATCTGCAGCTTTGCAATATAAATCTGGAAAGATTGACGATGGATAACTCCACACCGCACAAACTGCAACCTTGCAGATGACGCCTCGCGTAGCTCCTCGAGCTCGCGACCAGCACAGCTCGCAGCTATGTCGACTACATGCATGCGCGAAAACTCGCCAGCATACTCGACAGTCAACACCAGCCGAGCTTGTCGTAGCCAACACTGCAGCAACATGCTTGACCGCCACCCATGGCAGCGAAACGCCTTCGCTTGACGACAAATCTTTAACGCTTGAAACTCGTAGCTTCACTCATCTGCAAAGCATAGCCATGCCGCAAACCGGAACGCAACCAATGATCTCGACTCGATCCATGCCGAACCGCACGCGCAGTTGACTCTTGATAAGTCTGGATAACTCGATCCATTAAAACCCAGCAACCCACAAGGATCACTAAAAGCCGATTCCGCAACATCTTGTCATTAGGAAATGCGAAACAGCCAGGAGCGCTCGTCAACACGTAGCAGGCCAGCAACGAAACTCATTCGTCGCCAATAACGTGCCCGCAATCTGGATAGCTCAGGAAACCTTCACGCAGCCAATCCAGCTAGTCCTGGCTTACAAACGCCCACCAACAACCTCCAAGATAAACTTAGCCTCGGCCGTCGTTGGGAACTCAACCATTCCCGGAACGCATCATAAACCGATCGATAATCTGCTACGCCCTAGTTCTATCCGCTAGCTAGTCTCGATTCCGCGAGTATCCGCAGCAGTCCAGCACAGGATTAAACTCGACGATTAAGCCCAGGCAGTAAACCGCCTTGATAGAACCGGAACATCGTTGTAATTTGCGCAATGTGTAGGGATAGATAGATTCCAATGCGCGCGGATAGATTCATCATGAGAATGGTTGGAATGGAGCTTGGTTAAAAATATAGGCTTACAGCACTCGTGCACGTGAGTGCTTAGACACGAGTTTGCCAAGTCAAGGCAACACACGTGAGGCGGGCTCGCAAGAGATCTAACCAGTTGGCACTGGCCTATTCTTTATATACTTGTGCACTGTGCTTTGCTAGGCCTGAGCAGCCTCGTAGGCCTGCTCAGTATTAACACCCCCGGTACAGTATTAACAACCTGTACAGCGTCCAGATCCTATACAGTAGGTCTGCCATACAGGCACAGTGACCACAGAGTACAGTCCACAGTGATTATTGCGTCTGCACCCAATAGTCCAGGACTAAGCCTGCGGTACCAACAGACCACAGGTTAAGGTTCCTATTTCCTGCGTACGACGTATTAATCCAATACCGTCGTAGGTTCAGCACCTAATTCCTGTCAGCCCAGGAATTACTGTCGACCCCATATGTCGTCGGCACATATTCACGCACCACTTAGAAGAACAGCCGGCTCGCGCTCGCGCGCGACCGGGAAGTCGGAACACCATAACTTTCTTGATACTTGTCGGAATGAACTCGTTCCGGTGTCGCTGGAATCGCAGAGATATGCCAAATCAGGATCACGCCAATGCGCTTGGCGTTAACTCAGTCGCAGCGTCCTCCTCCTCCGTGTCGGCGCCTTCTCCTGTTCCCTCTTCACCACGGTCGACCCAGCGCGTGTCGGTGGAGCCGACGCCTACCCCTCCGGGCGTGGATCGCGAGCCTGACCACCTTGCGGCTACTGTGTCTGCAATGCAGGCCCAGATCCAGTCCCTAGCTTCGGCTTTCGGGGCCTTCATGGCGTCCCAGTCGCCTGCTTCAGTTGCGCCCGGTGTGGCGTCTGTTGCTGCTGTGCCACCTACCCCTCCTGTTGCCTCGGCGACTACGGCTTCGCCTGCGCCTCAGTGCATGCCTGCGGTCGCTGTGGTTTCGTCGGCCGTTGCGGCTCCTACGCCTCCTGCTGCCTCCGCGCCTGTGACCGCCGTACCTGCGCCTTCGCGCGAGTCTTCTGCCCCTGCGGTCGCGCCCGCCGTCGCTGCGTCCGAGCCTCAACAAGCTCCGTCGCAACCATCGCGGGGCTTCTTTGGCGATACGAGTGGGCTTCCCAGGCTCTGGGAGGGTGGTCCCCCGCAGCGGGTTCCAGTGCCAGACTGGAGCCTGGATGGTAGCCAGTTTTATGGCAAGGTGCCTGTCCCCACGGGCCCCATTTTCAACATGTGGCCTGAGGGTGCGCCTCCACCTGAGTCCGGGGCGCCAGCTGCGGTGGCGGGTCCGTCGCGGTCTCCTTCGGCAGCGGGTCCGTCGCGGCCTCCAGTGGTGCCGGCGCCTTCTGCGCCTGTGCAGGATCCTACCCCTGTTTCGGGTCCGGCCCCTTCAGCTCCGCGCTCTTTGGCTGCGGTTGTTAGGGCCAGCGGCATTGATCATCGCGCCCTCCGCGCTTCCGACTCCTTAAGGGAGTTGTCCCAGGGCGACCGGGATCGGGCCCCCTCTGTGGTGCATGCTACGCCAGAGTCGCGAGATACGCCAGTTCCTGGGTACGGTATGTCTGCGATCGCCTGCCGACAGTGTGACCTGCCGCGCGTCGCTGCCGAGCTGGCTATTTCGCCTATGTCCTATGGGTTCTCTCAGGTGTGTCGGGCGCCGCGCGACCGTAACCTACCCATTGAAACTGATCGGCCTCCGTGCGACATGGTTGTGTTAGCAGATCCTGTGTTCCAGGGTGAGATCCTGGTTCGGCGAGTCCTGTATCGTTGGGCGAGGCGTCACAACAACTTGGACACCTACGGTGGTTACCAGTGGGCTTACCCTCCGCCTCTGGGCATTATGGCCTCAGATGCCCTTACGGTCGAGTATCCTGCGGTGCCTGGGGCTACGTATGGCGCGGTTCTCCTGCAGCCCCACCTGGAGTGGGATGCCCGCCGTCCAGCGCCCCTCCCGGGCCAGGGCCTGGACTCCCGTGGCCATCCTCCCCCTCGGGCTAGCAACGATCTAGAGACGTTCGGGTCGCGACAGTGCGCTCGTCGGTGGCGTTCACGTAAGGTTCGGCACATCAGGTTGTGGCCGGCTAATGTGGAGCCTCTGCTAGATCTGTTCTTCCCGACGGGCTTGCGTCATCGGATCCGGTACTATCGCCTACTCCTGCGGGCTCTCTGTTTGCTCGCGGTAGAGCCTTTCCTACGCCTCTTTGCCTGTGGCTTCCTGGACTGGGCCCGTGGCCAGGTGGTCCTTACGCAGCATAGGTACTACTGGGCCTTTCTGGGCCTTTTTCCTGATGGCGTGTGGGCCGATGTTTTCCTCACTGTAGATAGGCATGATAATGCCGACGACGTGGCCCACTACCATGCGTATCTGGATGTTCTGCTGGCCTCGCGTGGCACTTACCAGACTGATGGCAACTAGATAGAGGGCCTTAGGCCCGACCTGAGGGTGTTGTCCCTCCGGTATATAGAGTCGCCCTCATATTCTGGCCAGTTGATTGGTCGTTCTTGGTCCTTGGTGCTGATTGGTTTACTCTGTGTGTCCTGCCCAGTGCCGTCCCTCCCGGCAAGGCCTCTGTGCCAGGCAGTTAGGGGATCCTCCCACCAGGCTTGGTGCTGGTTAACCCTACACCACTCGGGGTGGAACCGAGTTAACTTGTTGGTGCTTTGTATCTTGGATGGCCAGTCGATTGTGTTGGTGTGTGCTGGGTGCATTAGGTTATTCCTACCCCTTGGTTTCCTCCCTGTGCGTAGGGAGAGGGCTCCCTACCTTTGTGGGGGGGGAGGTGTTACGTCGCGTAACAATTCGTTGTAGTTACGGACGTAAATTAGGTCTTTTGCCTCTGTCGTTCCTAGGTTTACGTGTAGTTTATACTGGGACACTGTTGTCCTCGTAACAGTACCGTGGTGCATTGGATGCTTTTGGGCGTCGCGCCGCGTACTTTATTAGTGGTCCTTATCCTTCGGGCAGAATGTAGTGGACCAGCGTGCATCTGTACATTTGTAGGCAAGGGCCAGGTCGGCCCGAGCATGCTGGACCGTTGGTGATCATTTATGCACGTTCTACCCCTCGTGTTGGCACTCGGCGTGTGTTAAATGAATTAACACATATAGGCTTGGGTCACGGCAGTGTAGTTGTGTTTCCTTCCTCTATTCCTGGAGTAAACGGGTTTGTGTAAATGGCTTATGGCGTATTATAGCAATACATACGTGAATGCATTGGGCTGATTTTTTTAAGTATATTAGAATTTCTCCATTTAATTTTTAATAAACCCTTTTCTCCTTATTTTATCATGGTTTCAAGCCCCCCTGACAGTAAACATCATGCAGCCCAAGGGAGAAGTGATGTTGGCACGGTATCCCATGGTTTCCCATGCCTGGCCATCATGCCTTCTCCCGTGTGCCCTTGCTATGCACGTTTTGACAACTCACAACAGGAGTCACCACATGGGCTACCTTCCATTTTTGCATGATTCCAAGCTCCCCTGTCAGGATTCATCGTGGTGGCCAAGAGGGAAGTGATGTTGGCACGGTATCCCATGGTTTCCCATGCCTGACCATCATGCCTTCTCCCGTGTGCCCTTGCTATGCATGTTTTGACAATTCACAACAGGAGTCAAAACATGGGTTACCTTCCATTTTTGCATGATTTCAAGCTGCCCCGTCAGGAGTCATCATGGTGGCCAAGAGGGAAGTTATGTTGGCACGGTACAATCCGTACGTGTATCCAATTGTTTCCCATGCCTGACCATCATGCCTTCTCCCGTGTGCCCTTGCTATGCATGCTTTGGCAACTCACAACAGGAGTGACTGCTAATGTGAAACATAAATGCCCCCCTGCCCCCCTGCCCACCTGCCCGTACGTGCCCAGCTGCCCAGCTGCCCAGCTGCCCAGCTGCCCAGCTGCCCAGCTGCCCCCCCCCCAGTGACCACACACACCTGCCTACCTACTCCCATGCCCGCATGGCCGAATGCCCGCATGCACCCACACCCACACATGCACCCACATGCCCACACCTGCAAACACACACCCACACATGCCCAAACATGCCCAAACATGCCCACACATATGCCCCCCCCACACACACATGCACACCTGCCCAAGCGCAGGCCCAGGCCCAGGCCCAGGCCCAGGCCCAGGCCCAGGCCCACGCCCACGCCCACGCCCACGCCCACGCCCACGCCCACGCCCACGCCCGGCCACGCCCACGCCCACGCCCACGCCCACGCCCACGCCCACGCCCACGCCCACGCCCACGCCCACGCCCACGCCCACGCCCACGCCCACGCCCACGCCCACGCCCACGCCTACGCCCACGTCCACATGCACACATGCACACATGTACATGCCCGCACCTGCCCACACATGCACACACATGCCCACACATGCCCTCACGCGCACACACATGCCCACACATGCCCACACATGCCCACACATGCCCACACATGCCCACACATGCCCACACATGCCCACACATGCCCACACATGCACACGCATATGCCCACACCTGCCCACACCTGCCCACAACTGCCCACACCTGCCCACACCTGCCCACACCTGCCCACACCTGCTCGCACATATGCCCATACCTGCCCACACCTGCCCACACCTGCCCACACCTGCCCACACATGCCCACACCAGCCCACACCTGCCCACACACATGCCCACACATGCCCACATGCCCACACCTGCCCACACCTGCCCACACATGCCCACACGCGCACACACATGCCCACACATGCCCACACATGCCCACACATGCACACACCTGCCCACACCTGCCCACACATGCCCACACCTGCCCACACCTGCCCACACATGCCCACACATGCACACACTTGCACAGAAATGCCCACACATGCACACACATGCACACACCTGCCCACACATGCACACCTGCCCACCCATGCCCACCCATGCACACACCTGCCCTCACACGCACACACCTGCCCTCACACGCACACACCTGCCCACACATGCCCACACATGCCCACACATGCCCTCACGCGCACACACATGCCCGCACATGCCCACACATGCACACACATGCCCTCACGCGCACACACATGCCCGCACATGCCCACACATGCCCTCACGCGCACACGCATGCCCGCACATGCGCACACATGCACCCACATGCACACATATGACCAGCAAATGCAGATAGCTTACAAATAGAAAGCGAGATGAACAAGCACGCAGTAATCAACTGTCTGCATGGGAAGGCACATCATTCAGACATGTCCCCACATTTTAACACATTACAACTGGACACGTGGAAACCCAAGCCAATATAAGCCAATGAAATGTCCTCGACGGCGAGTTAGGAGATAGCAGCAGGTAGAAGTTATAATGCAACTGCGGAAAAGGAATTTAAGTAGCTGCAGATGCAATGGCATTTCTTGCAAAGGCGCGCACACTGGCAAGGTCGTGGACATTGATGCGGAAGCAGGTGCAAGAGCAAGCTTAGGTGCGAGTGCAACTGTACATGCAAGTTAAAAAGGAGACGTGAATGCAGCTGCTAAGCGCGACCATGTCCCCAGCCACATCCCCAACAATAGTGGCCGCGGTAATTGCAACGCTGAATGCAATCATGGACTGCAGACACAAATGCCAGAATAGCTGCAGCGCAAAACGTCCGTGTAATTGTTTAGAATCACACGGAGAATGGAAAACCGGGTGCTAATACTGATGGTAAGGTCAACTGGAATGTGATGCAGTCGACATGAGGATGCATGTGACAGCGGCACAGGCAGAGGCAGGCATGCTAAGCCCAACAAACATGCAACAAAATACTCTGCTAAGGCAGATAGAGGCCGAGGCAATGGCAAACGGAAAATGTAAAATGCGATATATGAAAGATGAAGGCGTATTTTGCTATAGGCATTCAACGTGCCCACGTATGATAAACAACTTTTGCCGGATTTCAACGCCGTTACTTTGTTCTTGGCTGTCAAGACCGGCGACCATTGTCCGAAATTGCCTACGGTTGGTTTCTTATAACGGCTTTGCTCAGTGAATTCAAAGGCTTGCCCGAACATCGCGTTTAAAGCTATTGCTGTCGCCGCTATGGCCCACCACCCGATGGCCAGCCCGAGTTCGCCCGTATTTAATCCAACAGCAAATGGCGATCCATGAAAACACTGATGACACGGCTTCCGTTTCTAGAACTACCAGGCCCGTCGTCAATGCAAATTAAGCACGTAATTCGCAAATTACATAATGATTGTGACGACAATGATTGTGTCTCGCCACGGTCAATTACCTCATAGACTACGCTGCTAAGACACGGCCACGGCCAACGGGGACAAGCAGGCGCAGGCGCAGGTCGGCAATGAAAATGTTGCCAACCTGTCCAAGTGCGCAGCAGCTGTCCTACTCAATGCGGGCAGCCAGGCCCGCAAGTTGGACAGCTGCTGCGTGCAGAGGCAGGTCGGCAATGCAAATGTTGCCGACCTGTCCAAGTGCGCAGCAGCTGTCCTACTCAATGCGGGCAGCCAGGCCCGCAAGTTGGACAGCTGCTGCGTGCAGAGGCAGGTCGGCAATGAAAATGTTGCCGACCTGTCCAAGTGCGCAGCAGCTGTCCTACTCAATGCGGGCAGCCAGGCCCGCTAGTTGGACAGCTGCTGCGTGCAGAGGCAGGTCGGCAATGAAAATGTTGCCGACCTGTCCAAGTGCGCAGCAGCTGTCCTACTCAATGCGGGCAGCCAGGCCCGCTAGTAGAACAGCTGCTGCGTGCAGAGGCAGGTCGGCAATGCAAATGTTGCCGACCTGTCCAAGTGCGCAGCAGCTGTCCTACTCAATGCGGGCAGCCAGGCCCGCAAGTTGGACAGCTGCTGCGTGCAGAGGCAGGTCGGCAATGCAAATGTTGCCGACCTGTCCAAGTGCGCAGCAGCTGTCCTACTCAATGCGGGCAGCCAGGCCCGCAAGTTGGACAGCTGCTGCGTGCAGAGGCAGGTCGGCAATGCAAATGTTGCCGGCCTTTCCAAGTGCGCAGCAGCTGTCCTACTCAATGCGGGCAGCCAGGCCCGCTAGTAGAACAGCTGCTGCCCATTCGTCGAGTTGAGTAACCCCGCGCCGGTGGTCCGACAGCTGCTGCAAGCAGCTGTTCTGCCGAGCTGTTGAGGTTGGCAGTTGGCACGTCTTGGCAGCTTGCCACGTCTTGGGAGCTGTCTTGGCTTGCCAGCTTCCAGCTAACGGAAAGAGGCTTATGGCGGAAAACGTAAATGAATTGCGGGGACTAAAATGAAACATCATGTAAATGAGACAACCAGCGCAGGCCAGAAATCGGGAGAATCCGGACCATGGTAGCTCGAGCCTGCGTTATCTTGTCCGCGTGTTCGAGTCATCATGTGTGTGCGGGGCTGATGGGCACCACGGTACGGCTATTTTGGCTTGCATGTTGGTGACGAAGTTGCAACTAGGTTGAGAAACCTATTGTCTGGTCATGAACTCATGGTACATTATTTGGGACTGACGCGCTGAAGCAATGGATTACGATAAAGCATTTAATTGGAAATGCAGATCAGCGCTGGGCCAGGCGGCAGGCTTTCGATGATGTGTGGGTCTCGCCAGGTTCGTCAGCTATGTAGATTCGTATCAGCACTGCAGCAGTGGCCTCCTATGAACATTGCATGCTTTGTTATAATTATTCCGTTGGTGTAAATGGGTAAGTAAGGGTCTGAACGTCGCAATTGAAGATAGCCGATTGGCAGTTCCTAGTGACTTAATAAGGTCGTTGCTACTAATTTACGGCGTGAAAGCGCGTCTATCTTGCTGTTCGAGGATTAGCTTCCACTGGGCTGTCACGTGTGAGTTTTCGGTTTCTGATAAGCACTCCTTTCCAAGCTGTAAACGCAAGCTTTTTCTGCTTCTTAGTCGTCGTCTTCTAGATGAGGAAGAGAAGGAACGGTATTACGAATGCATGAGTCTATTCAGGCCCCGGAAATGTTGGAGACTGGACATCCCCTTCGGAATATGTCAGGCTTAGTAGGCGTCGCATGGGCCACTATATTGTCTAACATTGTTGCAGTGAGCAACTCCAAAGGGTAAGCATGACTGCCACTGGCATCTGGGACGAGCTCAACTCCGTGATGAACGGGATGGGCGTGTGCACGCGCACATACATTGATGCCTGGACCAATGGGCATGGGTTTGGGCATGGGCATGGGCACGGTCATCAGGATGCCTGGCAAGTCGCTTGTGCAGGTGGCATGCGTGTGCATGTGTGTGCAGGTGCAGGTGGCATGCGTGTGCATGTGTGTGCATGTGTGGGCATGTGTGTGCATGTGTGTGCATGCGTGTGCATGTGTGTGCATGTGTGTGCACGTGTGTGCATGTGTGGGCATGTGTGTGAATGTGTGGGCACGTGTGGGCACGTGTGTGCATGTGTGTGCGCGTGTGGGCAGGTGTGGGCATGTGTGGGCATGTGGGCAGGTGTGGGCAGGTGTGGGCAGGTGTGGGCAGGTGTGGGCATGTGTGGGCATGTGTGGGCACGTGTGTGTGCGCGTGTGGGCAGGTGTGGGCAGGTGTGGGCAGGTGTGGGCAGGTGTGGGCAGGTGTGGGCAGGTGTGGGCAGGTGTGGGCACGTGTGGGCACGTGTGGGCATGTGTGGGCATGTGTGGGCACGTGTGGGCATGTGTGGGCATGTGTGGGCATGTGTGGGCATGTGTGGGCAGGTGTGGGCAGGTGTGGGCAGGTGTGGGCAGGTGTGGGCAGGTGTGGGCAGGTGTGGGCAGGTGTGGGCAGGTGTGGGCAGGTGTGGGCAGGTGTGGGCAGGTGTGGGCAGGTGTGGGCAGGTGTGGGCAGGTGTGGGCATGTGTGGGCATGTGTGTGCATGTGTGGGCATGTGTGGGCACGTGTGGGCAGGTGTGGGCATGTGTGGGCATGTGCGGGCACGTGTGGGCATGTGCGTGCATGTGTGGGCACGTGTGGGCAGGTGTGTGCATGTGTGGGCATGTGTGGGCAGGTGTGCGTGCGCGTGTGGGCAGGTGTGGGCAGGTGTGGGCAGGTGTGGGCAGGTGTGGGCAGGTGTGTGCGCGTGTGGGCAGGTGTGGGCAGGTGTGGGCAGGTGTGGGCAGGTGGGCAGGTGTGTGCGTGGGCGTGGGTGTGGGGGCGTGCGCATGGGCGTGGGCGTGGGCGTGGGCGTGCGCGTGGGCGTGGGCGTGCGCGTGGGCGTGGGCGTGGGCGTGGGCGTGGGTGTGGGCGTGGGCGTGGGCGTGGGCGTGGGCGTGGGCGTGGGCGTGGGCGTGGGCGTGGGCGTGGGCGTGGGCGTGGGCGTGGGCGTGGGCGTGGGCGTGGGCGTGGGCGTGGGCGTGGGCATGGGCGTGGGCGCTGGAGGCCAGCATCGCAGCTGCACGTGTGAACGCGATGCATGCCATGGTGGATGGGCATATCCGCAATGGCATTGAATGCAGCCTTGGGATATTACCCACTAAGTCGAGGTCACACGCTGGCGTAGTGGTCTTGCAGTTGTAAGCTGCCGCCAATAGCTAATAACACATGCATATTCGGCCGTTTGAGTTTGTTTTGGTTATCGGCCATTGGACATATAGCATATAGCTTGGCCGCCCTTGATGATCAATTGTTTCATCGACTACAACCAATGTTGCCATGCGGTTCCATGGTCACCTGCACACAACTGTTGGGATCTAGTTGTTTATTGTGACAAGAGCATGACAGTTGCATTGTGACATGTATGTGGGATGGCGTGCCATACATGGTTGTCTTCTTGATGTGTATCATGGACATCATATAATAAACACTGGGCATATGTATTACACTACCTAATAAACTTGTCCGATGGTCCCATGCTCGCTGCCAAGCAGCATGACCTCTGCATGTCGATGGTGTCCATGGTATTTTGAGATGATTGTTCGATGTGCCCTTTGGCTTGTAAGGAAATCTAGATACTTATCACAGCACTTGTCTAGCACATGACCAGTCTTGCACGTTGGCTTAGCACACCTCCCCCGGACATGCATTCAGTAAACTTGAATTCCTTGAAAGAGGCTGTGCGCCATGATAGACAGCTGTCACCGTCACTGCTCGACCTGTCACGCACACACGCTATGCATGCACGGGGCAACGGGCGTTAGCCGAACTAGGGGGATAAGGCTTGAGAGGGTAAGAGAGGAGTGATCGTGTAGTTCTAGCGACTATATACACAGTATCTGAGCATCCAAACAAGGTCTAGCTGCATCCCTGGTCAAAATTTAATAAACCAAAAAAATTCTTATATACTTAAAAAAATCAGCCCATTGCATGTGAGATCTGGATCGTCTCGTTCGTCTTTCGCTAGGGGATTAAGTAGAGGTGGCCTGACTAGTTTAGGTAGCGTTAGGCCAGGTAGAGGTAGAAGTTTAGGACGTTACAGTAATTAAGCCAGCCATAATTTCAATGCACAAGGCTACACATTTCCATCACCATTCATCTTCATCATCCTGAACGACTCGAACACGCGGACAAGATAACGGCAGGCTCAAGCTACCATGGTCCGCATTCTCCCGATTTCTGGCCTGCGCTGGTTGTCTCCTTGATAAGTCCTCAAGGATAGTTGTCTCAAGGAAGTGAATATGGACACAGCCATGCATGACCTCACCTTGCATCACTTGCATTACCTGCATGGATAGTTTGCATAAGGCACTCTTTCATCTCGAGTTGTCAGCAACTGAAAAGGCTCTTTCTTCACAATTGTGAATGAGCAACAACGTTGGAATTAATTAATTAATTAATAGACACGTGACTGCGTCAAGTGAGCATAAGTCCTCGGTGGGAGGGGAACATGGGATGGAATGGATGGTATAAGCTATCTAGGTCCTAGTTACAGGGGTGTGGGCACCGCGGCCCGAATCGCTATGAATGCCATACTTGGTCACACGCGGAGCCCCCACAGGCTTGGGGGTGGTCTCCTTCATCACTACTTGCCATCTATCCTTGCCCACCATCTGCCTCCATATTACAGACAAACCAGGAGGCTGCCCGGGTGTGAGCCCGTCACGTCTAGTGTAGCACATGTCCATGCCGAGTCTATCACGAAAAGTCCACGGGTGGCGGCACCTAGATAGCTTATACCATCCATTCCATCCCATGTTCCCCTCCCACTGAGGACTTATTCTGATCAGGACTTATGCTCACGTGACGCAGTCACGTGTCTATTAATTAATTAATCCCATGTTCCCCTCCCACTGAGGACTTATTCTGATCAGGCACTCCGCAAAGGTGAAAACCATTTGCGTTCAGTGCCGGGCCGCGGAAAACGCGGAAAAACGCGATCGGCAAATGAATCCGACCGGAATCGAACTGGGGACCTCTCGCACCAATTTTGCTGACTAGAGGACGGACGTCTCCGGTTACCATGGCATTGCCAACTTACACCTACAGTCATCCGCAAAAGTTCTCCTGTCCGGGGAGTGATGCAAGCCTTTCGGATTTGGTACTAGATAAATCACTCGAGATCTGTGTGTAGGAGTACTACACACGTGTCTGCACGCGAGACTTGTTCAGTCTCGCACCGTGAGACAGGCTGAACACGGCTGAATCCTTCTTTTTAGTAGAAGGGGGCGTAGCCGGAGCTATCGAAATCAGCCAAGCGTATATTCTGATCAGGCACTCCGCAAAGGTGAAAACCATTTGCGTTCAGTGCCGGGCCGCGGAAAACGCGGGAAAACGCGATCGGCAAATGAATCCGACCGGAATCGAACTGGGGACCTCTCGCACCAATTTTGCTGACTAGAGGACGGACGTCTCCGGAGGACTTATGCTCACGTGACGCAGTCACGTGTTTATTAATTAATTAATTAATGGAGGCAGATGGTACGCAAGGATAGATGGCAAGTACTTAGTGATGAAGGAGACCACCCCCAAGTCTGTGGGGGCTCCGCGTGTGACCGCGTATGGCATTCATAGCGATTCGGGCCGCGGTGCCCACACCCCTGTAACTAGGACCTAGATAGCTTACACCATCCATTCCATCCGCCGCTTCAAGCTGTTGGGGAGCTGGCTTCCTGACACCGCCGACGATGTGGACACCCGCATCGCCCTCGCCTGGGCCAAGCTCCGCTCGCTCACACCTTACTGGCGCTCGAAGGGCCTGGACGGGCACCGCAAACGCATGCTCTTCAAGGTCCTCGTCCTCACGGTGCTCACGTATGGCGCCGAGGCGTGGACCCTCCCACCCAAGCTGGCAGCACGGCTCGACGGCACAGTTTACAGGATGCTCCGGCAGGTCCTTAACGTAGGTTTTTCCGAGCGTCCGTCATCAGAGTCTTTGTATCATGGCATGCCTCGTGTTTCGGACGAGATTAGGCAGCGTAGGATAGCATTTGTAGGACACCTTGCCCGCACCAGCCAGGTCGACACCACCCTTGGTCTGGCCGGCCCCCAGCGGCTTGGACAGCCAGGGCGGCATATTCTGACCTGGCCTGGCCCCGCGGACTGATTCCCAAAAGGGTAGGGAAACCTGTCACCAACTACGTTCAGATGTTGCTGGACGACCTAGTGGTCCCAGCCCAGTTTGAGCACCGCATCCACTCTCTCTCCCGTCTTTGGACTGCCATGCAGGACAAGACGCGGTGGCAGAAGATTGTCAAGGCGCACACGCCCGACCCTGTGGGCAAGCCACCTCCCCCCAAGCGGAGGAGGCGTTTTGATGAGTAGTGTAGTTAGGCTTTTCTAGATAGAGTTAGGATAGTTCGATCACGCGGCTTCCTCCACCCCATCCATCATGGAATATGTGCTACATGACCCCCCCACGGAGGCATGTTATAATTTAATTTAATTTAATCCATTCCATCCCATGTTCCCCTCCCACTGAGGACTTAATTATGCTCACGTGACGCAGTCACGTGTCTATTAACCCATAGTCCGGGAATGGGTTTTTGGCATTTTTTGACCCCTGAAAATGAAAAAAATCATAACTCATAGACCACAACTCCAAATACCCCCAACCAAGGTGCTAGGAATATCTACACTTCAAGGGCTTTCAGAATATGCAATAATATCATGAGTTTATAAAGTGGTTTGCAAGATTTTCAATGTCAAAGTTGGCCAAAAGACGATCATTTTCAGGCAAGGGAAATCCCCTTAGTAGTTTACCCCTGCAGGGAGGGTTCTAAAAAATTATTCTGGGGTTGGACAATGTCAATAGATAGTGCCGCCATGCTTTCCTTGGGTCAGACCGCACGGATAGCCCAACTGACCTATATAATCCGCTCACTTACGTGTGTGGGTTACGCGCGCGTCTGCAGCTATCCATGCAATGCCACACACTTATGCATTGTATACAGCCACATAGGACTGTCAAAAGTGCTGGAAAACAAAGAAGTTGCTAAACCAGCACCAACGGAATGGCATCCTCCAAAGAAACACCACAAACTGAGCAGATTTGGGGCTAATAGCACTCATACAGCAGGCATGGAAACCTGCTGCAGGAGGCACTGATACACTCGTGAAACAAGGATGCATAAACGACAGATTCCCGTGCAAACGACATGCAAACACGTTGCCGTACCTGGCTCGATCACGACCTTTCCGGGTTCTGCTGGCCGGGACCCTCATATCTCACACTGGCTAATGCTTTCCAGGCATAGGCCGCCATAGCCTGATAATGCATGCATCCACCATGATTACCAGGTTGATTAATTAATTAATTAATAGACACGTGACTGCGTCACGTGAGCATAAGTCCTCAGTGGGAGGGGAACATGGGATGGAATGGATGGTATAAGCTATCTAGGTCCTAGTTACAGGGGTGTGGGCACCGCGGCCCGAATCGCTATGAATGCCATACTTGGTCACACGCGGAGCCCCCACAGGCTTGGGGGTGGTCTCCTTCATCACTACTTGCCATCTATCCTTGCGCACCATCTGCCTCCATATTACAGACAAACCAGGAGGCTGCCCGGGGGTGAGCCCGTCACGTCTAGTGTAGCACATGTCCATGCCGAGTCTATCACGAAAAGGCCACCACGGGTGGCGGCCCTGCCGCGCGCGGCCGGGGGCACGCCAGGTGAGGACATATCGCCCAGGCTGGGCGGGCTTGGTGCCAGCTAGTCTATCTGATGTATCTACCTGATCTGTGCGGGCCAGGTGCCCGGCTAGGCCCAGGCGCCTGTGCCTAATAATGTGGGAAACATAGGGCAAATCAGCGTACAAATCCTCATTACTAATGTGCAAACCAAAGGGGATGTTAAGGGCCTTGCGCAGCATCTTGGTGACGGCGCCGTCGAGTCGTTGCTCCAGCTCCTGCATCAGTGTCCACGTCTCGGCGCCGTAGGTCAGGATCGTCAGAATGACGACCTTGAAGAGGTCACGCTTGACGATCCGGGGTAGGGCGGGGTTGCTCCACCAGCGGCGGTGGTCATGGAGGTGCGCCCACGCCATGCCGATCCGTGTCGTCATGTCGTCCTCGCAGTCAGGAAGCCAACTGCCGAGCAGCTTGAAGCGGCCTGAAGTAGGGTAGTTGACCTCGGCATCGTCTAAGAGGCGGAGTGTGGGTGGGGGCCCTGCCATGCCGAGGGCCAGGGCCTCCGTTTTGGGGCTGATTTCTAGACCAACCGCCCGAGCCTCGAGCGCCAGGCAGTCCAGCCAAAGTTGGGCAGACTCCGGCTTCTCGATGAGCGTGATGTCGTCGGCATAAATGAGGTCAGCTAGTAAATTCTGCTTGTTAGTCGGCCCCCCTTCCCCAAGCTCGTTCGTGATCGCTAGGCCAGGGGCACGGCCTGCAATGCTAGCAAAGCGAGCACGTGCCTGGCGCATAACATAATCCACTACAATAACCAGGTTGATGTTCTGTGCAAAGATGACCTATAAACGCATCCGAATTCACAGGGACGCTGCTGCGGATGTCCAGTACCAAAACTGGGTGCTCGGGCTGGCGAAGCCTGCCCGGCCATAAGAAGAAAATCGAAACATGACGTGCCATTACTGATCTGGTACTGGCGACCAAGAAATCAGTAATTCCCTACCTGTATTTTCCCAATGCTATACATCTGGCCACCCCTGACCTACGAAAATCACGCATCATCATTCTGAGCAACATTCTGAACCGTTACAAGCCGCGAGACGCAAATTTCCATGACAACGGCACGCTGGCAGCCATATCTAGTTGCGCGCGCGCGCGAGTGAAATTTTCCCGCCAAAGTCACGTGATACTGTCTCAATACACGTTGTAATTACCAGGCTATGGCGAATATTACCCCCAAACCTATGCATCACCTTCGTCCCAAAGTGTTCCCAGACCCATCGGACAACTTACATCCGTCACGGGTGGCGCGGCGCTCCTGGAATTAAGCGCCGCGCCACCGGGGGTCAAACTGGGCGATATATCCTGATCAGACACTCCGCAAAGGTGAAAACCTTTGCGTTCAGTGCCAGGCCGCGGAAAACGCGGAAAACGCGATCTGCAAATGAATCCGACCGGAATCGAACTGGGGACCTCTCGCACCAATTTTGCTGACTATAGGACGGACGTCTCCGGTTACCATGGCATCGCCAACTTACACCTACAGTCATCCGCAAAAGTTCTCCTGTCCGGGGAGTGATGCAAGCCTTTCGGATTTGGTACTAGATAAATCACTCGAGATCTGTGTGTAGGAGTACTACACACGTGTCTGCACGCGAGACTTGTTCAGTCTCGCACCGTGAGACGGGCTGAACACGGCTGAATCCTTCTTTTTAGTAGAAGGGGGCGTAGCCGGTACTATCGAAATCAGCCAAGCGTATATTCTGATCAGACACTCCGCAAAGGTGAAAACCTTTGCGTTCAGTGCCAGGCCGCGGAAAACGCGGAAAACGCGATCTGCAAATGAATCCGACCGGAATCGAACTGGGGACCTCTCGCACCAATTTTGCTGACTATAGGACGGACGTCTCCGGTTACCATGGCATCGCCAACTTACACCTACAGTCATCCGCAAAAGTTCTCCTGTCCGGGGAGTGATGCAAGCCTTTCGGATTTGGTACTAGATAAATCACTCGAGATCTGTGTGTAGGATATATATCGCCCAGTTTCCGGACTATGGGTTAATTAATTAATTAATTAATTAATTAATTAATTAATTAATCAATTAATGAAGGTTGTCTCCAATTTGCAACTTTGCAAATTAGTGGAGGGCGGGGCCCGAGATTAATTAAGAGGTAACTTGAAATTAAATAAGAGGCATGCCTCTATCCAGATATATTTTTGGAGGCAAGTTTATATTGGCGTTAAGTTGTAGTATTGTACGACTACGAGTCAGGCCGTTTAATTTATTCCGACTTCTACATTTTCACCGCTTGGTCAAAAAAGGATCACTTATATACCCGACGGAGGAGCCGTTTTGATGAGTAGCGTAGATAGGCTTTTCTAGACTAGATATAGCTTAGAGTTAGGTTAGTTCGATTACGCGGCTTCCTCCACACCACCCATCCAACCTGGAATATGTGCTACATGATCTCCCAACGGAGACATGTTATAATTTAATTTAATTTTTAATATACCCGACTTCTCCGTAAAGTCTCATCGACCGGGTTTTGAAACAACCCACGAACGCCGTAGATGCAGATCCAACGGAGCAAACAACGTCACGACCGACGCGGCGCCAAATAGACGCCCAGGTTCCTTTTCTGCGAGCCATGTTACAACGTCGCGCCACGACGTGTACCCGAGCCCTTTTCTGAACGTGAGATCCGAAATCCGCTTGCCAGACCGGGAACTCCGTCCCATACCGTCGTGCAGTACCACCGATTCACTACCATTCAAATCACCGATATCGTTGGAGGGATACCTCTTATTTAATTTCGCCACTTAGAAACGTCTCCGCGACACTACCGCAACTTACAGTACTTTCCGTCACCCTTGACATACATGTTTTCGTACAATACTACAATTTAACGCCAATAGAAATTCGCCTCCAAACATATATTCTGATCAGACACTCCGCAAAGGTGAAAACCTTTGCGTTCAGTGCCAGGCCGCGGAAAACGCGGAAAACGCGATCTGCAAATGAATCCGACCGGAATCGAACTGGGGACCTCTCGCACCAATTTTGCTGACTATAGGACGGACGTCTCCGGTTACCATGGCATCGCCAACTTACACCTACAGTCATCCGCAAAAGTTCTCCTGTCCGGGGAGTGATGCAAGCCATTCGGATTTGGTACTAGATAAATCACTCGAGATCTGTGTGTAGGAGTACTACACACGTGTCTGCACGCGAGACTTGTTCAGTCTCGCACCGTGAGACGGGCTGAACACGGCTGAATCCTTCACTACATATATCTATCCAAACATATATCCAAACATATATATATCCAAACATATATCTATCCAAACATATATATATCCAAACATATATCTCTATAAAGGAGCCAATTTTACCCCGACTATGACAACAAGCCAAAATACATAATTTATTCCATTGTTGCGCCCGTTCCGAGGGTCGGGCCCGCAACACTCCTCCCCCTCCCTAGAGGACCGTAGTCTCTGCCGTCAGAGAAATAAAGAAACAAACAACAACAACAACAAAAAAAAGGAAACACACAACACTGAATGCTGGATAGCCGAGCGGTTGATGCTCCGCGCAGTCTACTACTAGGTCCTCTTCCTGGCAGACGCCCAGCATGGCGTCGCTGCTGTTGGTGCTGGCGTCCACGACAGACTCGTCGATGGCCTGGTGCAGCCCGGCAATGCCACCGGGTGCATACTGCCCGTGGATGACGCTCTTCTTGAGCAGCAGGTAACCGCACTCGGTTATAAGCGTGGCGATCAGGTTGGACATGTTGCCCGACTCCTTGGACGAGCTGTCCCTGCGGGCACCCACCCCGTGGGCAATAAAGCTGATCAGCGCGCCTTTGGGTCATGTAGCATGAACCTTTAAGATCTCAGGGGAACGACATTCATTTATTCATTACTAGTGCCTACACACAGCGTCCGTACATGTTTTCAAATCGTTAACAATTCAGTGATTAATCTAAAGGCCACAGATCGCCATGATACATGCTCTGGCCACAAGCTGGCCACGAGGTTGTCATGCCAACAGTTGGCCACCAAACCAAGGCAAGCATACTTTCTCCTTTCAATGCAGTCCCCTCAACAATTTCCTTTGATTTGAGCCCCGGCACCATGGCAACAACATTCAAACCATGCAAAGATGCGGGGATTGTACACCAACGGAAAAGCATGCTGCCTCTTGTTCGGATAAGACAACCACAGGAATCAGCTTACCCGCCTTTTCTTAATTAATTCATCAGCTTACCCGTCGTGCAGCACACACTGCTGGTTGCTGCGGCTGCGGCAGAGCAGCGGCGGGCCAAAGACCCTGGCAAGCGTTTGCAGGGATGACGGGTGGGCGGTATTGCTGTCCGCCGACACCAGCTTGCTGAGGAAGCCCATGAGCAGTTCGAGCAGGGATGCATTTGAGGCCGGCAAGCGGTCCAAGAGGAGGCGCAGGACATATAACCGCGAGCGGAAATCCTTGATTTCTGTGGGGTGGGGAAGAGGCAGGGCCGAGAGGGTGGAGTCATTCACAGTACCATTAAATGTTGAGAAACTTTCGTACAGAAAAGGTGATTTTGAATGCCCCATTACAGGCATCCAACTGAAAGCCACCTCAATTCAGAATCCAAAACGTCGTAGCTGCACAGATGGCAGAGCTTAGTCAACCTACAAAGTTTACAACCACAGCAATCATCATCACACCATCGGCAATCATGAAACCAAACTGGAACGCTTAATGACATTAGTTGCTCGTTTATCATGTCTGGCTTTCGGACTTATGACCTGCAGGCCTCAAAATCCTTGTCTACAACAAGGCAGAATCGAGTTTAATATTTTATGATTGACTTTTTTCTTACGGCAGGTACTCACTGATTGCTGCATTGAAGGCATCGTGCAGCTTGCTTGTCAGCAGTGGATCGTCTAAGTCCTCCAGGTATGCCAGAAGGAGGTAGGCCACTGCATGCGGGTTCACTTTACGCCCAGCAGCGCCTGTCGTCAATTCTGCTCAAACAGACATCGGCCAGCAAATGTGCGTCCACGGAGAAAAATGGCATGGGAGCAGCTGGGGAGCATGAAGCAAGGTATGAAGTCCCTTGCCCACAGTTTGGTATGAGGTTCTGGCTGGGTGATGACAACCTCTCCCCCTCTACTCCCTGGCAGCCGTGGCCTCTTACCGGAGACATGTGTTCAATCAATGTCCCACACGATCTTCACGACACCAAACATGCGTTGCCTGAACTTAGACTGCAGCAACGAGAAGTATACCACAAGGAGATTGATAATGAGTGAATGGTCCATAATCTCTGAGGTGAACCATGCTTGCCAATGGCATCGTAATTCGTAACCACACAGAAACTGGTTTCAGGAAGAAGCCAAGGTATACACGCCACTTACACACGTAATTCCAATAATTCTTTAACTTTCCAGCGGTGACTGCTCATAGAAGTATGGTCACTTCAAAGGGGCAGTCCACCGCTTTATGCTAACCAAACAATAGGGAAGCTAGAAACTGCAAGATAATATGCTATCTATACATACGTCTACCTCGGGAATCGCTTTTCTCAAATAACTCTTGAGCCGCTGCGATGTCGCTGGGCAAGGCTGGAGTGGTGAAAAGTCCAGAGATATCCGCCGCTGCAGTTCAGAGCCGCCAAGGTAATGCAAAGTCACAGGCAGAGTTGAGCTCTCTACGTCGCAACAATGGACGATGACCGGCGGAAACATGGGACTCAGCGAATTCGATAGGTTAACATTGGTAGAAAGCGAGGTTGCACTAACCGCAACAGGATTTTCTTCCTGATACAAATAAAAGGTAGCGCAGCTTCATATTTAGAGCTGCCAAAAGCTGATACGGCAACATTTGCACCACCTCAGACCATACATACATATATATCATGTTAGCGTTGGCTTTGCTTATTTTTAACTCAATTGGGTGCCTTCAGTCTGATGTAAGTAATTATACTTTTTAATATATATATTCATTGAGATACGGAGGTGAGAGGGGCTTATGTATATGAAACCAGAGAATATAACTCCAGCTTACCCGTCGAGTCCAGATAATTGATTGCTCGGCGTATCCGATCGTATTCCGGCCTACTCCTCCTTTTGGCCCCGGCAGAAGCCATAGATTTTGGCACGGAGCCCTCCATACATGACGTCTTTCCCAGGTGGAGACTACTGTAGCCCGACAGTTAATCAGCTGAGGAGGGGTGCCCCACTGAGTGTTGGGCACCCCGGGTCCTCCGGCACTTCCCGGGGACTGTCGACGACGGGAAAACATGCAGCGCCAATTGCGGAACTCCTTCCGCGCCATTTGGGGGACGACCTTGCAAATCAGGACTGAGCACCACAATACAGCCCAATATGGCTTGCGCTCGGCCCGCCGGCCCGGCGCGTAGGTTCAGCAGGCTCTGGACAGCCAGTTCCAGCCGGCTCTTGGCTGGGCTGGCAATTACATGACCGGACCCTGACCGGACATTTTAGCTTTACGAAGTGCACCAGCTACTTACAAACACAATAAAACGAATCTCTGCTGCCCTTGTGAGTTGTGAGGCGAGGGACACAACAACAACAACAACAAGTCAACAGCAGGTACAGTCATTCACGCCTTAAGTTGGGTTCGTGGTTTTTGAGGGGTCAACCCAACTTAAGGCGTGAACCCAACTTAAGGCGTGAATGAATCTACTAAATTCTACTAATTTGAACTAAAGATAATAGAACATAGTATTTTGAACTACTTTGAACTAAGAACGCCGGAATTCAATTCGACCCAACTTAATTAAGGCGTGAACCCAACTTAAGCCAACCCAACTTAAGGCGAGAATGACTGTAATCATTGCCAAGACGAAGATAACCTAAAAAGTAAAAAGTGCCACGCGACTGACGCGAGCTCTTCTGGAGAGTTCACATACGGGCGCGCCCAGAATTCAACGAATGCGTGGATGCCACGTAGAAATATTTTGCCTTCGAAGAGGTCTTTGGTCCGTCACATGCCGCCAAGTGTAAAGCAACTTTTACACCAAACACGCTTAAAAGGGCTGCGAAGGCCATGACGAAGTCACTTCGAGCTTATAACTATGATGTGGTATAGCCATTAGCCAGCAAGGTGACAGCGCAATCGTTAGGCATGGAAACCCCAGGGAAACAGCTGCAGTAATCGCTTTTCGATGCAAGAATCGCCTGCTTGGTAACTGCACATAAAATGGGTGCCCGCCGGAACGAGGCGGCAACAGATTATTCCAATGAGCAGTACGTAGACGATATTCAGATTGAATGGCTTTACAAGCCCCGGTCCCTCACCGCCCTATTTTTCTGCGCCGGCCTCCTGGTGTATTTCGCCATGGAATGGAAGGCCGGCTCGTTCGTGGACGGAATCATTAAGGGTTTGCTCGCTGCGTGTGTCGTCTTGCTTATCCAGGGCTTTTTCATATTTCCATCGGTAAGTGGTTTGTGCTTTGAAGACGCTCTGCCTACATGACCTCATGGCGCGCCCACGTCCACTGCTCGTCATCTTCACCTGAGTATAGCGCTTGCTCGCTATTGCCTGCATCACCCGTTCGAATGCAGGGACCCTTTATTCGCCCACACCCGGCCGTATGGCGACTCGTCTTCGGCATGTCATTCATATACCTCTTATTTATAGTCGTCCTCCTGTTCCTGAACTTGGAAGACGCCCGAAGTTTGCTGGCGATCCTCTTCGACCCAGACCTGAATCGGGAGCCCGTGTACAAGGACTACGCCGTGGATTGCGCGTTCACATGGAAAAATGTCGCCCCCGCGGTATTTGACCGCTTTTTCATCGCCCACTTCGTCGGCTGGACGCTAAAGTCGCTGCTGATCCGCAACCGCGCCTTATGCTGGGTGTCGTCCGTCCTCTGGGAGATTCTGGAGTACTCTCTCATCCACATGCTGCCAAACTTCAAGGAGTACGTGCAAATACCGTGCGCTTTCCTATGTGTAGCACCTGTAAACACCAATAAACACCTATTAAGACCAATAAGCACCTATAAGATACCTGTTAGGCACCTATAAGACGCTTATGAGACAGTTATAAGGCACGTATAAGACACCTACGCGAACCTAAGTACCTATGCTAAGTTCTTATCGGACAACCATAACATACTCGTGAAAAACACCTGTCATGGACACCTATATTATATAACACGTACACATGACACTAACACTTGTCCTGGATCTCAATATCTGGCATCTGTGCCATCCCCGGTGCCGCCTAGCCTACAGCAGAAACAAGCCAGTCAGGTTCTCCCAGACTGCTGCCCAATCATGCACTAAGATTCTCCAGCTCGCCCCTTTTTTTTTCGCATGAAACTAGTTTTATCGGTAGCACTGGTGGTCCTCGTCAGTCGTTGTACCTGATGCCCTGCTGCCCCCAAATGATGAAGCTGTGGAAGAAATTTTCAGGCCTGACATAAGAAATTTTCCCCTCATTTGGTTCTTGCACCCCCACTTGCTTTCCCCTCATTTTGTTCTTGCACCCCGCCCGCCTGCCCGCCCGCCCGCCCGCCTGTCCCCCACCGCACAATGTACCTTTGTTGAATCCGGGCTCATTGAATAAGTCCATCGACTTTCCCTCTGTTATCCCACGATCCATTCTTTTCGTTTGCACTCGCGAAGCCTCGTAACCAACCACAGGACCCATCGTGTGCCCCCCTCCTCCGACCTCTCTGTCTCTGTCTGTCTATCTCTCTCTATATATATGTCTCTGTCTCTCTCTCTGTCTCTCTCTGTCTCTCTCTATCTCCCTCCCTCCCTCCCTCCCTCCCTCCCTCCCTCCCTCCCTGCCTCCCCACCCTCCCTCCCTGCCTCCCTGCCTCCCTCCCTCCCTCCCTCCCTCCCTGCCCCCTCCCTCCCTCCCTCCCTCCCTCCCTCCTCCCTGCCTCCCTCCCTCCTCCCTCCCTCCCTCCCTCCCTCCCTCCCTCCCTCCCTCCCTCCCTCCCTCCCTCCTCCCTCCCTCCCTCCCTCCCTCCTCCCTCCCTCCCTCCCTCCCTCCCTCCCTCCCTCCCTCCCTCCCTCCCTCCTCCCTCCCTCCCTCCCTCCCTCCCTCCTCCCTCCCTCCCTCCCTCCCTCCCTCCCTCCCTCCCTCCCTCCCCTCCCTCCCTCCCTCCTCCCTCCCTCCCTCCCTCCCTCCCTCCTCCCTCCCTCCCTCCCTCCCTCCCTCCCTCCTCCCTCCCTCCCTCCCTCCCTCCCTCCCTCCCTCCCTCCCTCCCTCCCTCCCTCCCTCCCTCCCTCCCTCCCTCCCTCCCTCCCTCCCTCCCTCCCTCCCTCCCTCCCTCCCTCCCTCCCTCCCTCCCTCCCTCCCTCCCCCCCCCCCCCGCCCCAATTCCCCCCTCCTTACCCCCCCCCTCTCTCTCTCTGTCTCACACACATGCACACAAACATATAACCACACACAATACGCACACACAAGACTCATGCAAACCTGCGCGCACACGCACATGCAAACTTGCCCTCCCCCACCTTCCACACACACGCCGCCAGATGCTGGTGGGACAGCATACTCCTGGACATGCTCCTCTGTAACGGGCTGGGCATCGAGGTGGGATACCACCTGTGCCTGTACCTGGAGGTCCAGAAGTACGACTGGACGGGCCTGCGCACGCACCGCACGCTCGTGGGCAAGGCGCGGCGTGCAATGCTGCAGCTCACGCCCGCCTCTTGGTAAGTGATGCACCGCTCGTCTCGGAATGTGCGGGAGTGCACGGCATATGCTGTAGTGTGTGTACATGTGTGATCCTTCAGGCAGCTCCCTAGCGCGGTGGGTGGATGCGTTGCATTGTGGGCATCCCGTATGTGCGCGTGCGTGTGCATATATGGGTGGGTGGGTGGGTGCCTGGGTGTGCATAGATGTGCATATGTGTGTGGAGGTGGCGGCCGGGGCGGGGCGGGGGCAGGGGCAGGGGCCCGGGCAGGGTGGGGGCGAGGGCGGGGGCGAGGGCGGGGCGAGGGCACGGGCGAGGGCGGGGGAGGGGGCGGGGGCAGGGGCGGCCGAGGGGATGGTTTATTCCGCTGATGCCGGCCTCTGAATTGTTTTCCAAAATGGCAGTGGTACATTTCTGATTCTGCATGCTTGAGCTGGAGGGAGAGACGATGGAGGCGTGGGTGCGGGGATGCGACACGCAGGGGAAGTGTACAGTGCATGTCCAAGAGATTGTACGCCCTCGATGCCCCCCCCTCATTGCCTCACAGCACAATACCCTTGGAGCTCTTTTATGCTAGTAGTAGCGGCTGCCGTAGACTACGCCTACTTTCCCCCCCATCCCCCCCTACATCAACATATTCTCCTCCCCAGACATCACCAGTGGCTCTGCTCCTGTCGTTTCCCGCACATTCCATTTCCGGCTTCCCTGCATCAACGCTCAGATACTCCAAGTGGACATGTGCCTGAACGCTGCACTCATTTCCCTATGCACAAGTTCTGAAAACCACAAAGTGCGTCCTATTAATTGGGTAAAACTGCGGGTAAAACTGCATTTCATACAACAGCAAGAGCACGTTTGCCCTGCCCTAAACGCCATGCCTCCCTCCCTCCTTGTAACAATTCTGCTGTAATGAATTGTAGGTAATAAACCTCTGCTGTAATAATCTGCTGTTATACATCTGCTGGTCCCACCCCCCGCCCACCACCCCAGGATGAAGGTCGAGTGGGGCCTCACCCGCAGCTGGCGTCGCTTCTTCGTGGCGCAGTTCCTGATCGCTTGCCTCGCGGTTAAAGAACTCAACGCGTTCTTCCTAAAGCACATTCTATGGGTGCCCAGCGAGCATCCGCTAAATGTCTACCGGCTCGGCCTGCTTTTTGTGATTGGGCTGCCCACGTTGCGCCAGCTGTACATCTACACGTCGGACCCAAGCTGCCGGCGGCTGGGCAGCCAGGCGCTCGTGCTGGCACTAATAATGGTCGCCGAGGCGTGCTGCTGCTTCAAGTTTGGACGTGGGATGTTCCCTAACCCTGTCCCGGAACATATCAAGGTGATCTGGTCGGTCCTGGGGCCGGCATATGTGCTCGTGTGCCTGTTCCTACTGCTCTCCCACCATCATAAGGAAGAGGTCAAGGGCGGCGGGGCCGTGGTCAGCCCCACCAAGGCGCGTGGCACGGCCACTGCCAAGCGAGAGAAGGCGTCATAGCCCGAGTGTCTGATCATTGTTGTGCTGGGATATGTGCCTACAGAGTTTGTCAAGGACGAGGAGATTGGTATGTATGATTCGCCTTCGTTGGCGACGTCTTTGTGCCAGTAAAGCCGCCAGTTCATATCTTGTACATGTGTGCAGCATGCTTGACAAGAGTGAGTTGGCTCAGCATGGCCGAGTCAGGACTGCCATCACCAGAGTTGGTAAATATGCCTAATACAGATAATAGTGAATGGTCTATGAGCAAGCTACAGTAACGCCTCGGCTGCCATTACAGAATTAAGAAGGCAGCTCGGATGAGGATTATGAAGTGAGACAACTATGCCTGGACGCATGGCGATCCAACGCCGTGGAAGGACTGGGGTAGTTGTCTGAGAGGACAGACGCGAAGGCCGCGGGAGCCGTGTGGCTATCTCTAGGAAGACCTGCGTGGAGGGAGACAGAGATTATATCCGGAGCTATGTTTAATTTTAATTAATTAATTAATTTCTATATCCTCATTACTTTAACTTTTCTTCTTGTTATTCTTATATATATGTAGTTTGCCTCCTACGGCAATGTGGGGCCCCACCGGGTCATCCCCTTTGTCCTTGAGGAGTTCGGGGCCATGGGCCCCAAGACAGCGGAGTTTTTCCACGAGTGCTGCCAGCGCCGTGAAGACCGCCTCGACCTCAAGGGTCACTGAGACCGCCCCGTGGTCTGCCCGCACGTGGTCCTCGTATTGGCGGCAGCGCCTGTCACTCGCCCTCACTCGCACCGTGGCTGATGTGTTATTCCGCCGCACCCGGGCCGACTTTGTCGCGACCCATGCGGTCTAAGTAAGTAAGCAAGTACTTGCGTGTCATGCGCAAAGGCATGCCACGGAGTACTATGCTAATCTCATTAGAAAAATAATTACACAAAAGTTTAAACAAATATCGTCTGCATCATCCCCCAACCGTTAAGCACTAGATGGGGGTGTAATCCTCATCCGAGCTGTCCTCTACTGTAATGGCAGACGAGGCGGTAGTGTAGCGGCTATCCTCAGGACCAATAACCTCCACCTGCGGACTTCTACCCTGGCTAGCAACGGGCCGCGGAGCCCGTGGGGAGAAAATAGGAGCATACCCCTCGGGAAGGTGCTTATCGCAGATGGCAGCCCATTTCTCCTAAGTTGTCAATCATGCGGGCGCGGAGTACGGATAGTCCCAGAAGCCCTGCATCTTCAAGCAGTTGTGTCACATAGGTCCGGGTCGCGCCGCGCTGGTGCCCGGCGCGCGCAAGTTTGCCAGTGCATGGGACAAGGGGACCCTGCCATAGGAGGAGGTGTCTACCTGGTTGGCCCGTCTTAAGCCCCACGGCAGGGCCCACATCGGTATTCACCTGGTCTGTGCGGGCAAGATGGCCGGCAAAGAGGAGGCGGCGGTGTCGGATGGTATGGGTGACAAGAGGGAGCTCGCAGTAGAGCTCGGCCCGGGTGCGGCGTTCTTGGTAGCGGACGCAGAGGATATGACGGAGCATTCGAGTGACGGTGCCGTCAAGCTGCTGGCTCAGCGCCTGGTCCAGGGTCCACGCCTCGATCGCAGCCATAAAGGAGGATGCTGAGGACAAGGGCCTTGAACAGAATGCGCTTGCGTCGCTCACTCAGGTAGCGGCAGGTCCAGAACCTGTCGAGGCGGCGGACTCAAGGCCGCCCAGCCCTGGCCAATGCGGGTGTTGATGTCGTCGGACGCACGTGGAGGGAAGCCAGCTGCCAAGGAGCTTGAAGCGAGTCGCTGGGGGGACGGGGCTGCCGTCCAGCAAGAGGAGGGTAGGTGGGGCTATCCCAGCAGGGAAGCCGATGGCCATGACCTCCGTTTTCTTGCTGATCATAAGCCCCACCGCCCGCACTTCCAGTGATAAGCTGTCTAGCCAGAGTTGGGCTGACTCCGGGGTTTCCACGAACTCGTGTCGTGTCATCAGCGTAGATCAGATCGCTCAGGCGGTAGGGTGGCCCATGCGGTCTAGATACCTTCCAGGCCTGCATGGTGGGCCGGCAGCGATGTTGCTATGTGTGTCGTAGTTTTGCGATGTAGTTAGTTGTATACCTTGTGCAGCTGGCGCGATCCTTGGATGTCCGTGTCAGATTACTATTAATTTCTTCAGGGTTCTTCTTCTTTTCGGGGTTTTCCTTATGTTGCATGCCAATCTCACCTCCGTAATTTATCATTCTCAATGAATATATATAAGAATCCGATCCTGACCTACGGGCTACGGCGCCGAGACCTGGACACTGACGCAGGAGCTGGAGCAACGCCTCGACGGCAACGTCACCAATTAATTAATTAATAAGCACGTGACTGCGTCACGTGGGTGCCAATACAGAGTAAAGGAACCTTCAACCCTATCAAGGAGACAACCTATATACACAGTGAGAAGGAGGGAGGGCGCCCTAGCTTCTCTCACTGCCGCAGGTGGGCAGGCCACAGAGCGCTCTCTCCACGGCATGGCCGGGGCCGGGGCGCAACACTGTGGGTGCAATACAACCAGTGCAATACCATAGGTAGGCTGACGCATAGCTTATGCTACAAATGTGAGGTGGGCTCAAGACGTCGGCTAATTAAGGCGCAAGCTGATGGCCACAAGGTGCCAGAGCTAATTGAAGGTACTATAACGCTGTGCGCTAATATCGTTTCAAGTGCTGTAATGTCACCAAGATGCTGCAAAAGGCCCTTAACATCCGCTTTGGTTTGCACATTAGTAATGAGGATTTGTACGCTGATTTGCCCTATGTTTCCCACATTATATTAGGCACAGGCGCCTGGGCCTATCCGGGCACCTGGCCCGCACAGATCATGCAGGTAGACACATCAGATAGCCTAGCTGGCACCAAACCCGCCCAGCCTGGGCGATATGTCCTCACCTGGCGTGCCCCAGGCCGCGCGCGGCAGGCCAGGCCACCCGTGGACTTTTCGTGATAGACTAGGCATGGACATGTGCTACACTAGACGCGACGGGCTCACGCCCGGGCAGCCTCCTGGTTTGTCTGTAATATGGAGGCAGATGGTACGCAAGGATAGATGGCAAGTAGTGATGAAGGAGACCACCCCCAAGTCTGTGGGGGCTCCGCGTGTGACCGCGTATGGCATTCATAGCGATTCGGGCCGCGGTGCCCACACCCCTGTAACTAGGACCTAGTAGATAGCTTACACCATCCATTCCATCCCATGTTCCCCTCCCACTGAGGACTTATGCTCACGTGACGCAGTCACGTGTCTATATTAATTAATTAACTCGTCGTCTGTCCCAACTCAGTCCTCACAGGAGGACTGAGTTGACAATTTTCAACCGCGTGTAGCGACTAGGTGGGGGGTCCATCCCAAATGTTTTGATGTGGATCTGGGGTGTACTAGATATCATTTTGTTGGCAAAAATACTGCATATGTGAAAACTTGACCCGAACACCTGAAAATTACACGGACGTTGGGCGCCCCTCGCGAATTTGCATTTTTCGGGATAAGAACGAGTGGGAAAAATTCAATCAAATCCTGGTGCATGAAGAAAAAATATAGGCATGTAAACAACATAGTTCTTGAAGCGTGGCAAAAAACTGGGCTCCATTTGGCCACTGCAACTGCCTGAAACAATTAAAAAACTCTCAGTCCTCAGGAGAGGAATGGGGCTTTTGCTAACTTTGCTAGCATGTAAGTGCGGTCATACTACATCACCGTGGCCACCAACCATCCCAATCAACTCATTTCCCTTCAAGCATTACAGGACAACACACTTGCATCATCATACTTCAGGTATATCATACCTTATCATGTAGTGAGAGCCTATGCATGCATGTAGGGAATGGGCTTGGATACCTACCAACAAAGGGTTATGTTATAAGTGTCAACCACCAATATAATGGGTAGGTTAAGCATATTTCCATTGTTTCAAACAACAATAGATATGGCTATAACTGTTTTGCCTTGCCATGATGTGGCCAACATAGTTGCTGGCACATGATGGCAGTGGTTTGTCACCAAGACTTTTCACTCACACGTAAAAGCTTGAATGCACCCTTGACGCAGCCCGTGGCCACACAATCATGCAGTATGAACGTAGCAAAAGAATAACTAACATCTATGAAGGTGTTTAAACCTGCACAGCTCCTAAAACCCTGCACAACTACACTGGGTTAAGGCAAATGCCTGCTAACATCATCTGAAAAGGGGGTTTTAGAGAGGGGCAGGCAACGGTCAAGAAAGAGCATCAAGACTTGAACCTGACAACGCCTCGCAAGCTTAAACTCATGTACGAACATCAAGGAACGAAGAGGCAACGATTATCCGGCTTTACCTGGCACGGCTGGCGTTACCTTGGCCCAGGCGGTGCCCGCAAAAGTGGCACTTTGCGGCACATAGACCATGACGTGACAGAATGGTCGAGATCATCAAATCTATACTGTCACTCAATATATTCTAATACAATTCATGTTAAAATGTAGAAAGAAACCTATCAGCCATTGAAATTGCGCCGGAAAGCAAGCGCAGTAATCAATTCCGTCGACCTGCCTTATCGCAGTTTTTTCCAGCAAGAACAGTGCCGACACCGGGTAAATCGCATCCCCGCGAGCTAAAAATTGATTTATATCATCTTTAGGGCATGTTAAATCTATTTACTGAGTTTGGACGGCTAACTCGTACGCAAACGTAAACTGCATGCATGGGCGCGAGCCGCCATGGCTAGGTCGTGCATTTCCGGAACTCGCGTTTCACGTGGAAAAGTACCCTTACCACCTGTACTTTGACCGTACAGTTAGCCGCGCATACCAAATCCAAAAAAATCCCAAAAATATGTCCAAGAAAGATCTTTTCACGTAGTATTTGAATAAATTTTGAGAGAATTTTTTTGTCAAACATTCTGACCGGGGCGAATTTTCTACGAAACCCAAAAACTCGGTCCTCTAGAGAGGACTGAGTTCAACTCAGTCCTCCGTAGAGGACCAGGGACAGACGACGAGTTAATGAATATATAAGAAGACCGCCCGGAGCTTGTTTACGCGCTGCGCCTTGCTTTCCCTGGCCCGGAATCATGCACAGTCGCCCCCTCGTCGAACTCGGCCACAAGCTGTTTCTCGTCACCGCCCCGCGGCTCCTCTTAGCGTCGTTGGAGCGGGGCGTGCGTGGCGTACAGGGTGCGGTCATCGCTCGCTGCCCGGCTGCCGGCGGTTCCTCCTAGGTGATTGGGAAGGGCTGTGGGCGCTGCAGCCTCCGGCCTCCACCCGGGTGTCGGGGGCCGCCTCCTTTGCCCGGGTGGAAGCTGACGTCATGCGGTTGGTGAAGGTAGGTGAATTGAGCCGGGCCATGCAAAAGCTCGAACTGACCGCGTTGGCTCCCTCCACTCCCCCGACCCTGCAGGCTTTGCTGCGCGACCTTCACCCCGACGAACCTGCCAAGTTTGCGGTGCCCGCCCCGGCCACCCCCCCGCCCCCGCCTATTGTCCTGGACCTGGACATCTTCACGGCTGTGCTCAAGGATCTGCCGAATGCCTCATCCACCGGCCCCTCAGGCTGGCGCTACGAGCACCTCTCCGTGATGGCGGGCCATGGCGGGGCGACCGCACTCTTTGAGGCTGCCGCCGACTTGGCGGCCGCGGGGTCCCTGGCCCCCGCGGCGCGCCCTTGGCTGGCTGGGGCACGCCTCATTGCCCTCCTGAAAGACGACGTCCCCCCGCCTGCTGGCCGCGTTCGTCCCATTGCTTGCGGCGAGGTCCTACGCAAGCTGGTGAGTATAACTTAGGTCACTTGTCGCCAAAAGGCCCCCGAGTTTCGCGCCTACTTCTGCCCCAACCGGAGTGATACTGAGGAGTCCGTCGCGGCCCAGCTTGGCGTCGCCACCAAAGGGGGCAGCGACATCATCGATCGTGCACACAGTTCAGGCCTACCTACATATAGAGACGCATCCGACCCATGTGGCGCTGAAGGTGGATTGCCACAATGCGTTCAATGCTGTCACCAAGGCTAGCATCTTTGAGGCCGTCGGCGAGGCGTTCCCTGACCTTCTTGCGTGGACAGCAGCCTGCTACGGCGAACCCACTCAACTCTCCTTCCTGATGGAGGATGGGACGTTCGCCGACGTCGCTTCCCGCACGGGAACCCAGCAATTAAGGTGACCCCCTCGGCCCCTTTTACCTGTCTGCCCCGCTGCACAAGGCTCTCCAAGGTGTCCACGCTGCGCACCCAGATGTCGTGCTCCTCCCCTATATGGCATGCCCTTGGCCCGGCCGACGAGCGCTGTGGTTGCCGCCCTGGCTGCCCTTGAAGTGGCCATGGCGGCCATCAACCTTCGGCTCACCCTCCCCAAGTGTGCAGTCTTTTCGCCCCAGGGGGACTGCTCTGGCTTCGATCCCGCGGCTATCCCGGGGGCATTGGCGCGGGCGCGTGGTTTCTCGTGCCTGCAGGGCGTCCCTGTGGGTGACCCTGACTATACGTCGAAGAGGAGCTCCGGGCCATGCACCGTGGAACAGCGCACCCATGTCCTCGAGACTTGGGCGGCCTCAAGGACCCCCAGACCAAAAGGCTCCTCGATCCTGTGGTTTTGCGTCCTGGCACCCGCGGGTGGTTCACTGGCTCCGTGGCGCTCCCCCCCACTTGGTGCGACTTGTCGCGGAAGGCCATGACGATCGAGCGCATTCAGGCCGCCTTGTGCACAGGTGCTCCTCCCCGGCGGCCCTAGCCTGCCAGCTCACTCCATGCGCTTGGCCACCCTCCCCTGCCGCATCCATGGGCGGGTGTGGGCTCACCCGCGCCGCCCAGTTAGTCTCCATGCTTTGCTGCAGACTAAATCTCAAAGGCATTGTGAAGTGCAACGTATGAATAAGCCTTGTAAACCTACGTTGGTATGTGAATGTAAATACCACGTGGGCTATGCAGATAGCAATGCTATGTAGTCGAGTCGCATACGTTTCCCTAGATAGGTACTTTGGGTACCGCTGGGGTACGTGACAGATGTCAGTACCCAGTATACGTAGTGTCCTGTCATTGGACGGTACTAGAGTATCCTAGATAGGGACCGTACTGCAGCGTGCATTGATCTGTGATCACACGATGCAGTGACTAGACTGCATGCTACCTGTCATCGTGCGGCCTCGGGCCAACGGTCTGCACCCAACGGTCACGTACTGGCGGCGCGGCCAGTGAGAGCAACGTTGATAAAGGGTAAACCTATTTTCTAATGAACCAAGCAATTCATTGCTCACAACCTTCAGTGCTCTCAAGCATTATACTACGTCGTTCGTTCCCGTTTCATAACTTGAATTTTACCAACGCTCATGGCTTTCGATAAGAAGAACATTGCTAAGAAGTTGACCTATGACGACGAGGATGATGGGCAGGATAGGCGTCTGCCGCAAGATAACACCAAGAAGCCGGCTGGTGATGCGGCGATTTCAAAGAAAAAGAAAAAGCAAAAAAAGAATAACACCAATGCTCGCCAGGAGGAGGGGACGGCTGCCGCAAGGCAGTCCGACCTCCCCCCCTCCCCTGAGAAGCCGGAGGACGAGACGCTTCCCCCCCGGGGAACCGACCAACCCTCTCCTCCGGCGGCAGCGACAGCCGCAACCACGGCTGCCGCGGCCATGGCTGTGGCAAGGCCGGCCCTCGGAAGACAACCCTTCCGAGGCCCCACAGTCCGGCCCTCGGACGTCTACCATTCGGGAGCTTTTGCCCCGACAGACGGCGTCCGTGGCGCCGGACGGGACGATTACCTTTCGTCCCGCCACATCAAACCTCAATGTCCCCTTCGCCCAGGGACACAACTTTATTGAGCTTCAGCTCGGGCGGCCCTCCAGCCTTCTTCGCAATAAGAAGGATATGTCACAGTGCCGCCAACGCACGGTACACAACCAGCCATAGCCTTAGCCTAGTTCTAGTACAGCCATGCTACGCCCTGGCTATGTTCAGATTACTTGCCCACGCTCCTTGCTATGACATGCTCACATGGGTCTTATTGCACCCACAGTTTGCCGGATCGTTAGCCTGTCCTTTTAGCTAGCCGCGCCCGATTGCAGCTGTGGCATGCCTTTGGCATGAAGGAGACTGGGGGTCTCTGCCCTTTCTCCTGTAGTGCACACACAGGGATTAAAAGCACTTCGGTGCTCCGTGACTCCCCAACGGGAGCACGAGTTTAATTAATTAATTAATTAAGAAGGATATGGAGAGCGTTAAGCTCACTCGGGTGCTGCGCAGGCTCGTTGCTCCCGTCGCCGGACAACCCATGTCCGACGACGAGGTATCGGACACCGCCAGCCTCCCCGACGGGGAGCAAGAAATACACCTCACCCCAGCGCTCCTGGCCGTGGAGCAGGCCGCGCTGGTGGCAAATGAGGAACGTCGCGCGCGGCAGCGCGACCGGGAGGTCCGTCGTGAGACGGCCTTCCGGCTCGCTGCCAAGCGGCAAGAATATGAAGAGGAGGCTGCCCGTCGCCTGGCCACCCACCAGGCGATGGCGGCCGCGTACCATGAGGCCACTCAACGGTTACGTGACCTCCTTCAAAATGCTGACTATCAGATGGAATATGCTGATGGTCAAGACCTGGCCGCCCTGGCGCGGTCAGCCCAGTTCAAGGCAATGACCTCCATAACCCGATCTCGGGTGACGGAGGCCATTCTGGCCCAGCATGGGGTGGTGCCTGAGGAGGCCCCCCCGCTGGCAGCCACTAAGGGTCCATCCCCCCCCAACCCTGCCAGTCCAAGGAGGGCCTTCTGGTCCTGGACCAGGGGAAGGGAAAGCGCCATGACTTTGACGTCAGGGACGCCCTGGTGGTGGGAGACCCCCTGCCTGACATCCCCTCTGATGAGGCAGCCTTTCAGGCTGCCCTAAGGGAGCATGAAATCAGGAAGGAAATGAAAAGGCTACAACGGGAAGAGGCAGCCAGGAGGGCAGCGGCAGGCACCCCAGTCCTCCCCTCCTCGGCTGGGGCTGGCCCCAGTGGGGTTACACGGACCCCCCCCGGACTCACCCCGGGCCCCCAGGGCCCCCTCTCCCCCTCCCCCACCACCCCAGGTTCCGGCCCTGTGGGCGGGGGCACCCTCCCCACACAGGGGGCGGTGCCAGGACCCTGGGAGGCAGTGATGGGTCATACGCGATACGCGTCGTACGCGGCCCCAGGTGTATAATGTATAATACGCGGTGTATCATCAAGTTTCGTTTAAGTGGCCAGCCGGAGCGGCTGCTTAGGTTTTAGCGGGCAAGTGTTCGAAGCGCGTCATTGGTGAATTACTCGGGAACTTGGGTTTCCCCGCGAAACTCCAACCGCACGTTCAGATTTCCAAATCTCAAGTAAAGTTCGGCGCAACTTTCTGAACGGGGGCAGTTGACGAGCAGCATTCCTCCGGACGAATGAATTGCGTTCCATACTTGCGCAAAATTTTGAAAGGTAGCTTGCGTGCAGCCCTACTAAAATTTGCGCGCACGTTCAGATTTCCAAATCTCAAGTAAATTTCGGCGGAACATTCTGAACGGGGGTAGTTGGCGGGCAGCGTTCCTCCAGACGAATGAAATGCGTTCCATACTAGCGCAAAATTTTGAAAGGTAGCTTGCGTGCAGCCCTACTAAAATTTGCGCGAAGTGTGGGACTGAAAATTCGTAACGGAAACTTTTTGGTAGTTGCCGTCACTTCCTCTTGTGCAAACGTGTGGGAGTGAAAATTCGTAACGGAAAATTTTTGGTAGTTGCCGTCACTTCATTTTGCGCGAGTGTTGGGCTGAAAATTCGTAACGGAAACTTTTTGGTAGTTGGCGTCACTTCCTTTGGTTCGACTGAAAATTCGCTGAAATTCGCTGAATTCGTACCGTAGCCGAATTTTTAGTACCTCGAAGTGACAGGGCACCTAAAAATTTGCCCACAAGTACACTTGGCAGCGCGCTCACTGGGAAAAATTGTACAGCCGCTCCGGCGGGCCACTTGAACGAATTGTAATGTAATGTATTATACGCTAATCGTACGCTAACTGTTGAAAACCCCTTTTTTGGCATGGTTTTGAGGGGGTTTCAACATTCTGAGCAACCAAGCATGGTCTGCTGGTGTTTTTGCCATACCTTTTGGCTATACATGACATATATAGCATGACCTTGGCATTGTCATCACTACCTAGAAATACAAGCATAGTTTCTAACGGTCTAACTTGATAGTTTCTCTTCAAAATCGAGACAACATGCAA